>VYXF01006033.1:365841-384694 GCA_013397295.1 Polioptila caerulea | reverse complement strand
GGCGGGGCCGGGCGGGACGCGGAGCGGGCCCAGAGCTTCAGGCGGCTGGGCCGGCCCAGGCTGTACCGGGTGAGCCTCGGGGCTTCGACAGGAGCTGCCCAGGTGCTCTCGGTGGCGGCAGCCGGCTCTGGTTGTGACAAAACCCGTGTGGGCGTCCCAGGCTCTCCCTGCTCACCGGGACCGGCCCGGCGCCGTGGGAGAGCAGGTGGGTGTGCAGGTATCTGGCGGAGTTGTGTGTTCCTCGGGGACAGGCGGCTGTCCCAGGCAGGGTGGCCGGGCAGCCCCTCGGCTCTGCCCCTGTGGGGCTCCGTGGGCCCCGCCACTTCCCGGGGCTGACCTTGGCTCGGGGCACTGGGAGCGTGACTCACAGCAGAGACTGTTCCGGGAGGCACAGACCTACCGGCGAACTTTATCTTCAGTCCCCAGCGCAGGTTAAAGGCGAGTTAGTGGTTCTACCGCCCAAAAAGGTGTAAATGCCGGATATTCTTGTGGACTCCCTGGTTTCTTGGAAGCAACAGGCTGTAAAGCAGCTCACCCAAGTTTCCAATGCCCATCAAGTCAACAGGCCTGGATTTAGAATTTTGCCACGGGTTTGAAGTTGGCAAACGTGTGTTTTTGGAGTGTAAGTGGGTCCTGCTGCTCAGGGGGGAAGGTGTGGGCAGGGGGATGTGGGACCTGGCTGTAGGGCTCGAGGTGGTATATGGGGCTCCCTTGGTCCGGGAGCTTTGGGCTCCTAGGCTTCGGAAAACACTACTGGCGTTCACCTGTCCAAAATGAGATTAAATTTTTTTTTTATGTTAAAAAAACCCAAGAATTTGCCTATTTTCTCTTAGCCCTTGCAGGTAGAAGCTTCTTGCAACTGCCCATTGCTGGTATGTGGTGGACTACTAATGCCTCTTGCCTTGCAAGTACTGTTCTTAACAAAACTTGCTATTTAACTTTCCAAATGGAATGCTGTCTCATCCCACCTTCAGCTTTACAGATTCCTTCCCTCACTTTAGGAGTTTCTAATTCTTAGCAGCAGTCTCTGCTGCTATACCGAACATCCTAAACCACTTATTCATTCTTCCCGATGCTTGTCATTGCACTCTTCTCTCCTAAATATAGGGTAGTATGCCAACAGAAGGAGCTTGAGAGCAAGCTGAAGTGCTGGGAACACCACTGTTTACTCAGAGGAGTAATCAGCAAAGCCTGGCTGATTCCAGGTCGCACCGACTCCTTGCTGCAGGAGTTCAGGCTCACTTCTTTGGGAGATGTTGCTGACAGCACCTGCTGGCTTAGACATGCCCATTTCTTTAAGCATTGTGTCAACAGAGTAGTAAATTGTGCTTAATGGTTGCCATCAGACCTGGGGAATCAGTAAGAATTATGGGGCTGATAGCATTAAAGGTGTTCTGCTCTCACTGGGTACCAGTAAGTTTTGTATGTATGGGATTTGTTGTCCCCAAGCACTTGGCTGCTTTTAGAAATGCTTATACTCATTGGTAACTTACCCGCTCTGTTCTCCTCGTCTCCCAGTGCCCGGAGTGCTGAGCTCGGCCGCTCTCGGAAGCGAAGGAGGATGTGTGACAGGTACAGTGGGAGCCTTTGCCAGCTTCAGCCACAAAGCTCCTGATCAGAGCTGGCCCAGCGCTCTGGCCGTGACTTGTCTTCCACGGGCAGCTGCTCTGGAGGAATTCTGGCCTGCCTCTCTGGGCAGAGCTGTGCTCTGACAGTGAGGGGGTAGTGTCAGAGGGAGCCCTGCTGCATCCCGGCTTGTCTGAGCGTGCCAGCAGAAAGGCCTGAGAGGGCCTTTGGGGCACTGCACTAAAACCCAGTGGTCCTGCTGGTAACTGAGGGAGAAGGGAACTCTGTGGTTGCAGCAGCTGGATCCTGGGGGAGTTTTCATGCTTTAGTATCTGCGGCACACATGTGAGGTGCAGCGTGTTGTCAGCCTGGCAGAGAAGGGGTGGTGGTTCTGCCCTGGCAGGAGCGGTGTTGCTCACCAGTAGGAATGGTGTCTCCTTGCCTTTTCCGTGTTCCTTGGAGAGATAATGAGACAAATGGGCCTGGAGAGATAGCAGGATGCTGTGCCAGTCTGGGGAGGAAGTCCAGCTGATGGAGTAAAGGTGTGCCTCATTCTGTGAGTAACAGCTATCTGAAAAGTTCTGTTGGGATGATTTTGCATGGTTTGTGCCTTTATTCCTGTTAGCTGAGGAATAGTACTGAGGAGTTAAGTCTAGTGATGATTAATTTGAGTGAGGAAAATGCAAACACTGAATTCTTCTTAGGCAAACAGGGGTCATGTAAATAAATGCCTCTGGCATTCTTTGTGGTGCTTGCAGACTGTCTACCAATTACTTCTGGTCTCTTGCTGAATCAGTGGGAGGCTGTTGCTCCTTGAGCTCCGAGTACTTTGGCGGTGATTTGGGTGAAATACAAATAAACACAGTTGGATTGACCTAGTGTATCTGAGCTCTTGGTATGCTGAAAATGTTTGTTCTTAGGATGTTTGTGCAGTCTGGAGAGCTCTGTACCTTAAACCCAATTTGCAAAGGACTGTGACCGTGTTTAAGCTGTGAAAAATAAAATATCAACCTGAAGAACCTGTGCTTTTAGGGCTTGTTCAGTGGGATTGAATTTGAGCAAACTACTAAGGTGGTGCTGGATGGAAAGTTAATGTATTAACCTGTGTGAACTAGGTAGGTGCACATCCTAGTCTGGTGTCTTTTTCTATCTGTGTATCTCCCTGTCCTTATCTGTTGACTGAAACTGTCTCTGGTTCAGCTTTTCTGGGATAAAATTTTAGCTTGCCAGCAAGAAAGATGGTTGTATATGTTTGATGTTACTGATATTTTTGTCAGTGGATTTTTAGTGAGCATCTGAACTGATCTGCTGATGCAGCAGTGTCTGAAGGAGATGATCCAAGTCCCCCAGCCAGGCAGGCCCTCTCCCTGTGCAATGCCTGAGCTGGTCACCTGGGGACCAGCAGAGAGCTCCTTGGCTCTTGTGCCTGGTTTGTGAGCTGTTCTGGGTGAGTGAGGAGGAGACAGGGCAAGGTGAGTGGTGTGGCTTTGATTGGAGTTGGGTAGGCAGCAGGGGCCTCCTGTTTTCCTGAATGCCATGTCCTGCTCAAGGTCACCTCAGTGCTGTTTTTTCAGCGCCTTGAGGCACTCTAGAAGATTCCCTGGAATCTCTGCCCATGGCATCAGTGCAGCCTTGCAGAGTTCTTCCACGTCTGGCTTCCTATCCCTGGACAATATGATGGGACCCAAGAGCCAGAGGGGGCTGGAGGGCTCCCCCATCTCCTTATTGTGGCCCTTGCTCACAATGGCTCTCAAACCTCAACACAAATGGTGTTCAGCTATGTGTCCCCCCTGGCTGTGTCACTGTCAGGCCATGCCAGTGGCCATGCTTGTCCTGGGATGAGGGTTGTGTGGGAAGGCTGAGCTGGGTAAGCCTCACTTTTGGAGAAGAGAGGTCAGACCCCAGACATGCCACTGTGGTGCCTGCAGTCATCTTACTCAGCTGACCTGTTTTGTCCCTGGGTTGTTAACTTTCTGCAGTTTAGTAACCTGGATTGTCCATGGAAGGAGCCTGTAAGTCCCCACCCATGAGGAGTTGGTCAACAGCCCAGCACTGCAGGGGGAAAATAAGAGAGGCCCAGCCTGGAGGAGGAGATGGGCATGGTCCCTGTGGTGGGTTAGAGCAGAGCAAGTTGCCACCTCAGCCACCCTCATGGTTTGATGCTCTTAAAATGACCCTTCCCTACTTTCAGCTGTGCCCCCTTGCCTCCTCCCAGGGGCCAGCTGTGGTGCTGAGCTAATGGATTGACCAGTTGATTCTGCTGATTTAGCATAAAGTTGTTGTTTTTTTCAGCTTGACCCTTTATTCACTTTGCAAGGCTTTGCAAGGGAAGGGTGTTGGACCGTCCTTGGAGGCAGGAAGCCATTGGTTCAGCAGAGCTCTCCCTTTGTAATGGTGCTTTTGGCCATAACAGATATTTACTTTTTTAGGGTTCAGTAGTCCCTCCTGTTTCACTGTCCTGCAGGTATCCTCTAGGCCTGGAGAGTGATTCTTGGTGAGATTCAAAGAACTGTCTGACTTTGACATGCAAGAGGATGGAAACAGCAATAAAATTTGTCCCAGCCCCTCGATGTTCAGCTTTGGTTTGGGTTTTTCTTTAGAAAACCAGGCTTGCAGCCTCATCTTACCTGTAAAAATGTATCTGAGTGAAGGTTTCCACCAGTGAGTTCTCTCCTGTTTTCTCATGTTGTGGTCTCACCACAGTACTTCTTCCGTCACTGCAACCCCAAGTAAGGGTATGGTGTCTTTCCTGCTGCACTTTCTGAGAAGGGCTTGATTCATAGAGGGTTTACGTGGGCAGCTTCTAAAATATTTTGTGTGCTGGTTTCTCTGAGCATTCCAGCAAAGTGGCTCAGAAGCCCCTTCCTGCAGTACTTGACGGTGCAGATACTCCTCGTTAGGGACCTGACAGGCAGCATTCCTGCCCTCCCTCTGGGCTGAAGAAGTGGTTCTGCAGAGGTTTCAGTTTACAGGTTACAGGAGCGCTGGATGTGTGTGCTGAATTCACATGGGCTTCTCTTTTTTTGAGCTAGACTGCATTTCGACTTCAGAAAGCTTAATGTTCTCTGAAGTGTGTTCCTCAAGTGTGGGGATTAGCATTCAGTAATTTTGATGAGAGCTTCCAGTAGCAGATACTGATCATTTTATATCAGCCCCAAGGGCTAGGGATTGATTTTTGGCTGAGTTTGAGTGATAGTTTGAACCAGCGGTTTTCCACTGAAGTTTTGAATCATGACAGGTGATATGAAAGCCTTGTGCCACTGTCCCAACCTCAGATTGCAATGTGGTACCGTGTGCTGCTGGTCCTTGCTAGGCTGGCACCAGCCTCTTGCCCCCAAATGGATTCTCCTGGGCTCTTTGGGAAACACATCTCTTTCCAGAGTTTCTGGGATTTCCTGTGTGCATGGCTTTTTGTGACTTTCCAATTTCAGCAGAGAGGGGCCAAGATCCCTGTCTGTAGTGCTCAGTTATTCAGCACTCCAGGATGCTGTACAGATTCCACTTTAATCAGGATGGAAATAGTTGTGAGTTTTTCCAGTATGGCTTCTGTGCCTCTCCCATAAACTTTTTTTCAAAAGCAGCTTTTCAGTGTTGGTCTCTAGCTGGGAGTTTCCTCTTCAGCAAGAAGTTTCATCAGGTCTTCTCTCAGTATTGCTGAAATGTAAGGTGTGACCTTTGTGTTGTGGCACTTGGGATTCCTGCAGGAAGGCTTTACACAGGTGAGGAATGAGAGGCATATTTGAGGCTGCAGTGATTCCCTGTTCATCTCCCTTAGGCTTTCTACTTAGGTCTTGACCTCTGTGGAGTGTGAGCTCTCTGTGCCGTAGGAGCTGATTCCTGCATGACAGACCATGCATGGTGTTTCCCCACCCCAAAGGAAATATTTCTGGTGGAATTTTTATGATAGTGCCTGGGGGCCTACATTAAGGGGATAAAAGGTGGTTATTCGAAAACCTTCTCTGAATTCAACTTTGTGGGATCCTGCCAGGAAGCTCCACAGAATCAGTGTAGCTGTGTCTCTTTTTCTCTAAAGATCAGACTTCTGCCTCTACAGATACAGGTAAAGACTGGCTGGAGACAAGGGTGGGACTATGCCAATTCCAAGGGAGAATCTTCTAATATTTTTCCTTAAATTCCAAACCTTCTTTGCCCATCTTCTGAAATTTCTTGGCATCTTTCCTTTCTCCTGCCATAGCAAAAGTTTTAATACATGTGGGAAAGTATAATCGCAGAGGCATCAACTGAACTTAATAGGCACAAACAACTCATATTATGGATTTGTTTCATTAATTCTCACTTTCAGTTCATTGAAAGCTTCTGCAGTGTGGTGTTTGTGCACAGAATAGCTGTTGTATGGGATGTGTAAGAGGTCCTGCAAGTTCTGCAGCATGGTCACAGTGCAGATCTGCCCATCCTGCAGCAGGAATAGGGCAATCAGTCTTATTTTAATGAGTGTCCGGGTCAGATCAGGTGTTTTTTAGGCTGGACATTAGCGTTTGTGTTGATGGCAGTAATGCTGAGTGATTGGCCTGACATTGTCATGTTATCAAGCATAAAGGTCTGTGCCATGGTGCTCTATGTGTTTCCATGGTATCAGTTCACTTCTCCGGGGTGAGCTGTGTGACCAAAGCGTGAAACTTCGTGTCCTCTACCTGGGGAATTCTGTGCTTCCAGTGGTGTTTATAAAGCCAATGCTTTGTGTTTGTCTGTGTGCCTTTGTGCTGGTTGCTCTTTCAAGAAAGAGTTATCACATCTTAGAGTGAGATTTTGTTTGAATAGCGGGGTCAGCCTCTAGGGAGGTAAGAAATTTGATCTGAGAATGACAATTGCTGTGATAATAGAAATCTTCAGAAATGTCCAGAGAAAACTAAAGCAACATGTTGTAACAATACTGCATGCAAAGCCCATGAACCCTTGGCACTAAACTGTAAGGAAAGTCTAGGAATAGGGCTTGACAGCCTCATGAAAACTTTGTAGTTAAAGCTAACATGAAAAAGGGCTTCACTTGCTACTGGCAATGATGTGAAATTGTTTATTGAGGAATTAAAACTTTGAGAAGGCAGCAGTGTGTAGTAATGGTGATAAGCCAGGATAAAAGTTGTGTATGATTCGTGTGTGCTGAACGTGGCAAAGGGAAGTACTCCATGCTTACCATGGCTCATTTGGGCATGAGGAGGTTTGCTTAAAGCCTCAGTCAGAGGTGGATGAGCTCCTGTGCTCTGGAAGCACTATTCCAGCCTGTGATGTGGTTTAGTCACCATCCTCCCCTCAAACCAGCGTCCCAGCACTGGTACCATTGCACTGCACACCCATTATTCCTGAAAACTGGAATGCTGACCCTCCTCTTCATTCTGTGCTGCTCCACCAAAGCTCCTCCAGTCTTTTAGTCCTTGGGTCACGTGGGAGTGGTGCAAGTGCTGCTCTCCTGCACCTCCTGCTTTCCCTGCTGGAGCCGGGTCCTGCCGGGACAGGTAGGGCCGTGCATCTCTCGCCGGCGCCTCGGTGACTGGAGGGTGCCTGGACGTGGTCTGGCAGTGGGCTGTGCCTGGCTCGTGGGGATCCCAGGGGACAGGGGTCGTGGTACTGTCCTGCTGTCACAGGAAGAAGCTGTTTCCTGCAGACCTCTGCGCTGCATCCTGGTGCTGTGCACTCTGCTCCAGCGTGACCCAGCTCAGCAGCCTCCGGCCTTTTTCTCTTCCCTGAATGGCAGGCTCCTAAAGCCTCCCCTGGAGGTGCATAACTTTCTATAGGGAACTTAATCCTGCTGACTCCAGGTAAGCCTCTTTGCACTTTTTATGGATTTCTTACAGTCTGTTCACATGCTGGTTCAAAACCTTTGCCTTGATATGATGCTTCAGGAGATCCTTTGAGGCAGCTTCTCCCCTGTGCCACGAAGAAAGGCAGAGAACAGAGGAGGCAGTGAGATTTAGGGTTTGATTTTTTCTGAAGTTAAGATGAAGTCAAGATACTGCATATAGGGGCAGTTCTGAAGGCACACTTTGGCCACACATACCTGTGTTTCGTGATGAGTTGGTCAGTTCACGTCCTGTTGGAAAAGCAATCCACCACCAGCATGAGGGAGATCATGGAGAGCAAGGCTGGGTGCAGAGCTCTGCCCTGGGAGTGTCTTCTGGACTGGTGTAGTGTGTGTCTTGGTCTCCAGCTGGGGAGCCCAGGAGTGATTGCTTCACATGCTGAAGTCCTCATTTCTGGTCATATATGGGAATTAAGGCTGGCTAAGCTCACTCCCTAGGCAAGTGTTTAGGGGTGAGATTCTTCTTTAAGCAGTGACTAAGACGATGATTATTAGTGAATTCTGCACAGCTGACTCTGAGCCCTGTTTGGGACCAGCAGTTGTAGGCTGTGCCAACTGGAAAAGGTCAGCTAAAGCTTGGAGCTGCCTGGGCACATGGCAAGGTGTCTGGTTTGGACCAAGGAAGAGCCACCCTCAGCTTCAGTAGAAGCAGATGGCTCAGCTCTGCAGCCTGAGCTCATCCAGGAGTAGACACCTTTCATTTCTCAGTGTCTGCTCTGGCTCAAGGCAGGCACTGGCACGTACAGAAGCTTGTAATCACACGGGTCTGCATCTCAAAAGAGCTGCTCTGCTCCTGTCTGGGAGTTGGGGAAGAGTCTTGATGGGAAACTTGGTGATGTAAATCTACTCTTAAGGAGCTTGAGGATCAGCTGAAGTGGCCAAGTATCCTCCTGCTTGGGCTTTGTGGCAGCAGCCATCTGAGCTGATTTGCAAAGCACTTTCAAAGGCAAACAGTTGTCCTATTTACCTCCTCTCCTCAGTGGAGAGGAATTACCTGTGTCAGCAGAGTTGAGAAGTTTTTTTTATTTCAGACTTGGTGGGGAGGAGTATAAATTTGAACTCTTCTGGGTGTAGGTAGTTAAAGATCCTTCTGGAGCAGAAACACAGCAAAATATTGCAGCTCCCCATCTGGGTGGTGATCCTGAATGGAAGCACAGCCCTTTGGGGAGAATGATGCCACATCAGGAGCTGATACTGCCAAGCCTTTTCTTCAGGTTTTTATCTTCTGCTGGTCTCTTGGACTCAACAGGTTGTCAGTGTAAAGGCTGTTGGTGCAGGAAAAGCCGTCTTCTTGCAGTGGTGTCTCATTCCATTTGTGGCTGGCAGGCTTTAGAGCAGTCCCTCGCTTAGAAAAGTCACATGAGAAAAGCATTTCATGTATTTTTAGATGTCTTTTAAAGTGGCTTAGTGGCTGAAAAGAAACCTGCGTCAGGTCACTCGGCTGCTTGCTGCAGTTTGCCCAGGAGTGCTGGAGCGGACTGTTAATGTGGAATAGATCCAGTCAGAGCCTTCTGCTGTAAGGGAATTGCTCTGCCTGCTACCAGGATGCAGCTGGCTGTGGGAGGTGACCGTAGCTCTGAGTGTGTGCTGCTTAGATGCTGGTTAGGACAATAGTGGGAAATGAATGGGAGATGTCCAGCTGAACCCAGTTTAATTTCTCTTTATCTTTGGAATTGTCTGGGTTTTCCTTGGTGTCTTTGTGCAGTGCTCTTGCCCAGCAGAGTTTGTTGTTGGGTCTGGACTTAGTGTGCTCAGCTTCTCAGTTGGTTTGAGCAGGAGCTGCTGGCAGAAGAAGTCCTGCCTTTCCCTTGTGCTGATGAAAAGGAAAAGAGAAGTGGTCCTGCAGATCTCACATCCAGCCCGGAAACTGAGCCAGGTGCAAACTGGCCTCTTGTTTGTCTCTTGTTGCATTCCTTTAATGCGTGCGAGTTCCCACATCCACTTCTCTGTGCATTGTAACTCTTGTACCAGCACAAAGGGAAGAGAGGAGTGGGACAGGAGAGGTGGAAATGCTTCCTTGAGCAGTTATAGTGATTAAAATGATGGTGTGGCTGCCTGTGATGCTGCTGTGGGTCTTCAAGCAGGCCGGGGCACATCTGTCCTGTGAGGAAGAGGCAGGGAGAAAGCTCAGCTGTTGCTTTCTCTACAGATTTCCCAAATCTTTGCCAATGTGGGAGGATTGCAGGCCCCATGTTGCATGATCCCTTGAGACCTTTGTGGGCCACTGAATAGGAGGAAAAGTTCACCGGTGTAGGAAGGAAGCATGATGCAGTGCATTGGAGGGTGGAAGTATGAGCTGACATCCTGGGGTGCACATGTGGGTGAGGTTATTGGTGTTTCAGATGTTTGGTACCATATATGAAGAAGATTTTTTTCCAGGAGTCCTGCCCTTTCAGGATAAGTTAAAAGAATGGGAAGCAATGGCAAGTGAGGAGAGCAGGAGGCTTGAGAGAAGCCTTCTCTAAAAGCAGCAGTGTTTATGTAACAGCTAACACCAAATATTCATATAAGATAAGTTGTGATTTTTACCTTGAGGCATCTGGTGAGGTGCCCATTCAGTGACAGTGTGTAGGCAGGTGGTACAAGAGGGCTGGAAAGCTGCAGGTCACTCTCCTTGTTCTCTGAAACAATTTTGACCATAAATGATGAAAGTCTGTGTCTAACAAGAGGAGGAGGCAGCCAGACAATGTAAAACCTGGGAAAGGTGTGTGTTTTTCTTTGTTTACTTGCTAGAGTGCTTAATAGTGGAAAGAAGTAACTGAGCCTTTTCTGTCTTTTCCATCTCTTGAAGCCTTTGACTCAAGACAAGGTGTATAAGTGAGTTTCATCAAGAAGTGGAAACTTCAGAGACCTGTGATCAGATCTCACTAGATGCTGGCCTTCAATATAATGTGGGCATGGTTAAGAACTTAATCTAAAGTACAAATGTTGAGCTTTTCAATGTGACCTGCTAAACTAAACGGGTATTTAACAAGAAAAATTAATTTTTCTTATCCCTCTCACTTAAAATGAATGTGACTGTGCTATGAGCTCTTTGGAAATGCCTCTGCATCTCACCCAAAGCCCCTGATTGCTGCCTAGTTTATGCCTCCTCAACTGGAGCCTGGGTTTCTGGAGATGAATTTTAACAGTGACCCTGGAGCAAGAGCAGGGTGGTCGCTGGTGGGTGTGGCTGGTGCAGGTGGTCCCTGGGGTCCCACAGACCCAGTGCCTTGCCTTGTGTTGGCTGGGCTGGGTTGCAGGCTGGTGTGTGCTGCTGGGCTGAGGCTGAGGACAGCTGCATGTGCCACTGCCAGGACTGCCTTGTAGGGACATGCGCCGGCTGTTTCTCAGAAGGCTCCCGGAGCTGGTGGCTCCCGCAAGCCTGGCCCTCAGGGCTGGGGACGTGCACGCCTGGCCTTTTCCCTGGGCGCCTTTTAGTGCCTGTATAAATACCAGCAGGCTTCAGATGCATTGCAAATTCTGGCCCTTTTTTTAAGGCCAAGTCATTAAATAGGTTGGTGCTCACTTGTGGGTCCGGCGGAGCTGTCATTAGAAATGATGTCATGATTAAGCTCGGCGTCGTGACTGCTCTCCTGCCGAGCTTCCCTCACAGGTCTTGTTTTTCTGTTCTCTTCAGGAGCATTGCAGGTGCCAGGTGAGATGCATTTAGGCCCTGGAAAAAAGTTAATTTAGCAGAACTCGCTATGAGGTGGCGTTTCTCACGATGAGGCAGTCCAGCCACAGTCTGTCTTCTCCTTTTGATGCAGACACTGATTGTGCTCGCTCTGCTTCCCAGGGAGCCCGTCCCGGCTGCAGCACAGCTCTGCACCAGATTTTATAGTTAGTGCTCTTTGGAATAAGTGTCATTTAAAAAGTATCCAGCCAAGAAGGAGCACAAGATGTAATTCCAGTGACGTTTGTGGATTTTTTTGTTTGGATTTTTTTCTCCAGAAGGACAGTGGTTTCTATTAAAGGGAATTGGCAGCGCCTGGCCTTTAGCCCTGGGCGGGAGATGAGCTTTGAGGGTTCGTCCCTTCGCTGCAGGTCCAGAGTGGTTTTCTGAACTCCTCAAACAGTGCAAAGCTCAAACCAAGCCATTCCTTGCACATCTGATATTTTTGTAGTTAACCTGTGAAGCTTTTGTGTACAAAGCAGAGGTCCTGGGAAGGTATGAGAAACAAGCTATTTTTACTTCATCACAAATAGGGCTTGGCATGTTTATTTTAGACTCCGGAGCTGCTCAGGCCACTGTGGGGTTTTTTATAGTCTTCTACTGTTACTGTCAGATTAAAAAAATCAACTTGAACTCTGGAAATCACAGGAAAATAGGGTGTCCCGGTGTACTTGGCTCCAGTGAGGCTCTGAGGAAGCTGCAGGGAGGAGTCGCCTGTGCCGTGCAGTATGCCAGTCTCGGGGTCTCCTGCATACCAGAGAAGTCTTTTCTGAGCCACCAGCTGTCCATGGACTACGTGCCCTCCTATTGCATCAACTGCCCTGCAGAGGAACAGTTCCCTTGCTGGGTGTCCTGACTGCATCTGTAAAAAGTCCACAGCTGAATAACTTGAGGAGCTCCGGGAGCGAGAGCAGAGCTTGGCCATGAGGTGAGCAATGCTGCAGCAGGTCATTTGTGCCTCCTGCTCCACAGAAGATTTGAGTTGCCAGGTTGCCAGCATAGCTTTGAATATTTTTTTTTTGCTGCAGACAAGTTCACCAGGCAGCAGGAGGTGAAATTAATGAGACCAGCTCGTTTTCCTCCTGCCACCAGAGTCTGAAAACGGAAGGATTTAGGTCAGTCCTGCTCAAAGAGCAGGAGGATGCATGGAGGGCCCCGTCCCTGTCCCTGCATGGCCAACTCACTGCTCCTGCTGACGTGGCAGGTGGTCCCTGTGCCCCTTTAATTGCAGTTGTGTTTTGCACAGGCACTTCCAACTTCTAAGCTCTTTATCCCAGTTTATTATTGGAAGTAATAGAAGTGTTGCCAGTGGTGTGTTCACTCCATGGTGGTGGTGTGCACGGTGCTCATGGTGGGTCAGTGTTGTGCAAAGGTGTAACACAAGCAGCCCAGATTGTCTCTGCCCACGCAGGCTTAACCTTGCCCCTGAGGTGCCTGGTCAGCAGCCAGCCCCAACCTCTGGGGGATCCCGCTGAGCCCTGGGCTGATCCAGCCCCTTTGGGGTGCAGGCTGGAGCTGCAGCTGGTCGGAGAGGCTGCAGTGTTTATTATGAAGCAACACTCCACCAAGAAGCCAGTCGAATTATTGACTGTTTAATTGATTCGCTCATAAACAGCACTGCTACTAATTTCCAGTTAGAGCGTTTTGCACACTTAGTATTCTAAAGCTCATAATTATTACTGCTAAATCTGACAAATGGCACCACTTCTGAATGGCAGATCTGTCACCCTTCCCTCCCCATGGCACTCTGTTAGTGTGCAAGTCCAGTCCACTTTGTGCTCCCACAGCAAGTCTTTTGGCCACAGACCAGATGGAGAGTCCAACAGGTTGTCTGGGGCATCCCCTGGCATCCTGGGGGGCTCAGTCTGTTCTTTGGGGTCATGGCTGTCTGTAGGTGCCCCTGTTCCTACAACAGGAAGGTTGACCTTCCTTTGTTCTCTATCTTACACCTTGTTCTCCATTTTTTCCTATTTCAGAACCCATCTCTTCCTTGCCCATGTCTCTCCCTTTCTCTACCCAGATTCCCAAGTAACAACCCTGTATTACTTTCTGTTCATCACTTTAAACTCTGCTGCATCCATTCCCAAACCTGGTGTTTGTGCTACAGAGGAAGTTTCATCTCTCAGCCTTATCTGACTGTGTGTCACCTCAGTGGCCTCACAGGTCTCCACACTCCAAAGCTCCCCTACAATTATGTGGTGTGTGTTGGCTACCGAAGACAAAAATCCCTAATGCAAATCACTGCACTTCAGCCGTGATTTCTCTCCCTGTGTCCAATTAAGCAGTTTCTTCTTAGGTGCAGTCTGCATACCAGTGCAGGAAATTACATTTTTCACAGTTTTTAGGCTTACCCAGCATCCTTACCCTGGAGCTGTTGGAGCTGCTGCCGTGGCTCCCTGCAGAGATCCCAGGTAGCCATGGCCAGCAGTGCTCCATCAGGACCTCCTGCTTACATCTGTTCCTGAAGAATTTACAGCCTAAGCTGTAAGGATGGAAAAGGAGATAGAGGGGTCATGTAGCCCTGTTCTGCTGAGCAGTCACGGAGCTCCTCTAAGCTGATTGAGCTGATAGCAGTGAGGAGCACTGGCAGGCACTTACCTGCCCCAGGTACCTGGCCTGGCAGGCATGTGTTCTGCACAGCTCCCCACCACACTGATGGAGATAACTGCAGTACCCCGGGGGTGTTTTCCCCCTCTGTTTCATGAGCTTGATGAGCAGGAGGGGTTTGTGGTGAGGATTGGGCTTTCAGCTTGGTTGTTATCTGTTCAGTTGACTTAAGTCTGGCTTTCAAAACTAGGTAAGGCAGCCAGGCTCGGAGTGTCTGGTCCTTTCTCCAAACAAAACACAAACTTGGCCACAGCACTGTGTGTTTTGGATTATGCAGGCCTGAATTTATTTGTCAATATCTGTGTGCTGTAAAGTGCCAGTGTAAGTTTGTGCTCTGAAGGTTAAGCTGTGTTTTGTTGGTATCTGGTGCTCAAGGACCTGTATCCATAATGGGGTGGGTCTGTGCCCCTTTAATTGCAGTTGTGTCATACTTTGCTATTTGCTGTGCTTTGTACCTTCCAAAGGCACAACTGCTGTGTCTGGGTACTCCCTTCTGCAAGAGGATTCAATATCCCTGTGAATGCAGTGTGTTTGGGTTGAGGCCAGTGTGCAGACAGGATACCCAGGTAAGGCACAGGGTGATCCATTTTCCCTGTACATGCTTCTTTGCTGCATCTTTAGAGCAGCAGGGCCTTCAGGGAGCTTTGGCATGTCTGCAGTGTAGTTGGCTTGTTACGTGCAGTACTTGTGTCCTGGCAGCCCTGCTCACTGCTCAAATGGAGCTCCCAGAAATTGCTGCCAGTGGAATGTACTGTGGCTTTGTCAATGACAAAAATACCTAGTTCTTGAGAGAGTTACTTTGCATGCAGAGTTACTGGTGTATTTTCTTTTGCCCATTGGTCTGTAAAAAAGGGAGGGGGGAAAAGGTAGATTTGTTGTTGGTTTGTGAATAAAGATGTTTTAATCCACAGGATTTGATGTATTGGTAGAAACCTGGTGTTATAATACAGAATAAATGTGTTTGTAGAAAAGTACCTGAAAAAAACTAGAAGTGGTACCCTAGGTAGCACAGCACAGTTTTAAAAATCAGCAGCAATTTTGCCTGGCAGCCTGCAGGTCTAAAATGTGAAGCATTGCACTGCACTTAACTAATATAATAAATTTTGAAACAAAGTGGTTTAAAATATTTATTTATAGAAAATATACTCAGAGACTGGAATGCAACTACACTAATGCTTATATTCCTGGAAGACTTGTGTGGCTGGTCAGCGTTTGTTTTCCAAACTCTATTTTCAGCTCTTCCAAACGTTTCCATAGGTGTTTTGGACAGCTTTTCCCTGGCATGCTGCAGCCCACGGCTGCTGCCAGCAGATTGGGAGAGCCAGTGTGACAGAAGGGCTCTGTGCTGAGCCCCCCACCACGGGATACTCGCTGCTCTTTCCCGGCAGTCCCAGAGCAGGATGCTGGGGGGAGCTGTGATCTCCTTCCCCACCTGGCATGGGTCCCTTTCCCCAGGACAGGTGCAGCTGTGCGCTTAACCTTTGTTGCCAGAGGAATTCAGCCCTTCTGCCAAATGCCTCATTCTTCCTTTCCTGGGATGATCCAGCCTGTCCCCCACTAAAACAGCCTTTCCCAGGGTCCTTGGTGGCAGGGCCTCTCCTCCCATGGCTCAGAGTGACCACACACACTTGTCCTCCTCATGCACCCTTGAGCAATTTGCCTTATTTCTTCTATTTCCTGCACTGGCTTCACCCTGGCTTTTCCCATCCTCCTGATTTCCTCAAAACTGTCAGGTGCATTTTTTCAACAGAATATCCCTAAGGGCAACTCTTAAATAATCCTCTCGATGAAGAGGAAACCAGAAGGGTTGGGGTAGAGTGTCTATAACCACCTTATCACTTGCAGCTTCGAGACCTGGCAGGCGTTGAAATCAGTGTGTGTGTGTGTCGCTCCTGCAGAATAAACAGCCTTGCAACGACTTTGGCAAGCGGAGCCGGAGCCGTCTCTCCGAGGCCATGGTATAGTTTGTTTTCTGGGACAAAGACTACTTAGACATCTGGATTGCATTGGGAATTTTAGGGGAAAGATAAATTATTAGTTTGCTGTGAATGGAGAATGACTCTGATTGCTCTGCGAGCGTGCTTTTGCCAGCTCGCTGCTGCACGGGCTGAATTCACGTTCTCGTGCTTCAGAAGGAGAAACAGCAACTGTGGGGCTTGTTGGCTGTGTCCTGGGAACGGGGGGCTGAGCAGACCTTTCCCGACCTTCTGGTGCACTGAGAAAACATGCTCATTTTATGGGCAGTTAATTTATAGAAAGTTCCTGTTTAAATTTCCTCCAAGGGCCGTAAAACCGGAGGACAGCTGCAGGCATTAGCTGGCTAATCAAATGCTGCTCACCCCTGGCTTGCCCTCCCCCTCTCCTCACGACCACTAACTTTGGGCTCCTTCACGTGAGTGAGTGTGGCAGGTTTGGGAAATAGACTCGAAAACTGTCTGCAGAAGAGTGGCTGGTGCTCCCAGGGTTTGGAATGTCCTTTCCAAGCCTCAGCTCCCAGGACTGGGCTGTTCCCCAGGAGTGTCCAGGGTCAGTCACATTTTGTATCCCACTCTCCCTGATTTATAAAGGCTCTGCAGTGCTCTCTGTCCTAAGGAGTGGTGCTGCCTGCCATGGAAATATCCACCCCGGGCTGAAATAAAAACTTTGTTCACATTTTGCTCCTTTTCCAGGCGTGGGGAAAGCTGCGATTGTTTCCTGCTGCCTCCTCCCTCCTTCCCCAAAGGTTTACCAAATCGGTAAACCCTCACAGATTTGTTTGCAGTTGTGTCCGAGTTCATCTTTTGGTGAAAGGAAATCACTTTAGAGGAGTGCTGGGGCACCCAAACTCCAGAAATGCAACTTTGCCTTGGCTCCCTGCAGCAACCAGCCTGATAGGATTTCAGTATGGGTATGTGCTCTAATAAACTTGATCCTAATAGCTAATTTTGTTCTAGTTTGACAGAGAGGTTAGGAACTTCGACACTGAATCTCTTAAGAGCTCTACAGAGCTGCTTTTTCGTATTCTGACAACAAGCAGGCTCATGTTCCACCCTCAGCTATAATTGTACTGGTTTATTTTCCATCACCTTCTCACCGTGTTAAAACTAATGATGAAAAGGAGAAACTCCTAGCTCATATGCAGGACTGAAAACCAGAACTAAAACTCCTGCTCCTGCCTTCCCAGCAGTATTTGCTGCTGCTCCTAGCAGCTGGCCTGCCTGCTCTCCCTGCTGCCGGTGCTCATCAGCTGCAGGGAAGGCAGGAAGCTGCAGAGCCGTCTCTGTTTTGGAGAACTTGGTGTGTTTTCACCCTTATCTCCCTTGTGTTCTAGGGAGTGGTTGACAGAAAATTACTTTGACTGTGTGGTTGGAGGCTGCAAAGACTTTTTTGGAGCCCCCTGCTTTATCTGCCAAGAATTGAGTAGAGGTATGATGGCAGGAAGGAGCAAAGGTGAGCACGTAACACCCATTGCAAGTTTCTGAACCTGCAAGGGCTCCTGCAATAAACGCCTTCAGCAGATTGCCCAATGTGATGCAGGAAAACTGGCCTGATAGCTCTTCATTTTGTTTAAGCTGGGGCCTGTTTCCCCTCCTTTAAATCTCCTCTGCTGCAGTTGGGGAAAAAATGCTGCAGAAAGAAATGCCAGGAATGTGAACAGCAGGTGGGGACTGGCAGATGTACTTATCAATCAAGACAGGCTGACGAGTGGTTTATTCCTCTAAAGAGCTACTGTTTGCCTCCAGCTTGGTTTACTCCTGTCCTCTCCAACTCCCTCCAGCCTCTACTGAGGTTCAAGTTAAGAGCAGGGTAGATTTCCCAGTTTTCTGGAGCATGGCATGCTTGGTGCAAGAGTTCCTGCTCCAGGAGGCCAGAAGAAGGGGAGGGCAGGGGCAGACCCGGTAAATCACACTGGAAGGGTTGCAGCAGCCCCCCTCATCAATAACATGCCACATCTCAGGGATGGGATTTGGGAAGTCGTGCTTCTCTGGTGCCCAAGCAGAAAACAGACTCGATTAGTTAATTGAATTTTCTGCACTGTTGCTTTTCAAAACATGACTTTATATCTCAGAGGAGTCTGGAGTTATTTCAGTGGACAAAACCCTGTATTAAGGAGGTGGTGCTTTGAGGAGATCACTTGCATTTTTGATTGAGGACACTTGACACTGAGGATTGCAGATCTGGACCTGTGAAAGGGGAACAGGATCCTCTGGTCATCGGGGGTTCAGAGAGATTGAGCCATGGTTTGGTGTGCCTGCTCCTGATTTTTTGAGCACCTTTCACTTCTTATGGAAATGCCTCTTTGTAGCAGGGCAACCCAATTTACATGAAATAACAGGCTGAATGGCGAAAAGCCTTTATCTGTTGATCTCTAAGCAGCTTTCCCGGGAGTGTTGGCAGTGTATGTTAGAAGCAGAGCAAACCTGCCATCACAAACGACATTATGGATGCTTTTCTCTCCAAGCTTTCATTCTGGCTGCTGTGCTTGTGTCAGAATTCAGGTGTTAGCTCAGTGCTCCAGACACACTCCATTTCTGTGCCCTGGTCCTTTCAAAGGCCGTGATAAGCCATAGGCTTGCAGGTGATGTCATAAGACCTCTCCTTCAATGGCTTGCAGGTATTTTCCCTGGCTACTTCAGCTGGTGTGCATCTTGCTGTTGTCTGCAGTGCTCCGGGCACCCAGCTCCAGTTCGCAGTGATTTGCCTTTGCTGCTGATGTAGATAGTTATCTTTAAGAAAAATGAAGGCACATCTGCCCCCAAGCTTTCTTATCAGTTTTTCTTCAGATTGTTGCTTGGTTTTGTGAAAGAGCAGTGGAAGAAAGAAATAGCTTTCCCAAGGAATAAGCACAGTGAGAATAAGGGAGCAGGCAGGACTAAGACACTGGATAAAGAACTCAGAAACATCCCTTTTTTCCAGCAGCAAAATGCTCTTTTCAAACTCGGCTCACAAGGCACCACCGTGGCTAAAGGGCGCTTGTGTTGGGAGGTGCCGCTCTCAGGTTTTAGAGCAGTTCAGCAGCAGCTGAAGCAACAATTCCTGTCACATTGCCATTCCCAGTGCTACCTGACTGCATCCTGCCCGGAGCACCTTGCCCTGGCCTGTGGGCTCTGGCAGCCGGCCTGCTCCCGCTGCCCTGCCCAGCTGCACCGGGAGCAGTGTTCCCATGGAGCTGCCTTCCTTCCCTCCGGGGGCTGTGCCGGCCCGGGGCTGAGCCGGCCCGGGGCTGTGCC
>VYXF01006033.1:335217-365396 GCA_013397295.1 Polioptila caerulea | reverse complement strand
CCGGGAGCGGCGTGTCCCGGTGCCACGAGCCCGCAGCGCATTCCCGAGGAGCTGCCTCCCACTTGCAGCCGTTTGGCCAGAGCTCCCTCGTGCAGGATTTTCCCGGATCAGCTCCCATTTGGAGCGGATCCAGGCTCTTGCTCTGGGTGTGGGGTGGCCTGCTTTAGCTGCTGGGGCAGTTTTGCCTCCGCAGGACAGCGCAGAGCAGCGGTGTCTGGGTGTCAGCGGTCACACTGCCTGCCACAGAGACTGTTTGGAGTCGAATTTAACTCTTGAACTTCACTGCTTACACGGGAATTTCTCATGCCAGATTTCCAAGCTGTGTCCCTGCCTCGAGGCTTTGTTTCACCTTTTCAGCAGAAGCAGTTTGGCCATTTCCAAGAGTTAAAAGATTTTTTTAAAAAAGTTTTATTTTGTCAGTATTTAAAACCAAACAGCCCCTAACTGCTCGCATTGAGAGGTGCTTGGATGGCACAAAGGCTCCATGGAAGGTTGGCAGCCCCGGGCTCCGATTGCATTAGATGTTCCATCTCCCCTCCCAGCAAAATGCCCTGTATCTTACGGATCTTATCAGGTTACAGGCGTCTGCAAGGCTCCCAGTTCACCGGTGCTTTGTAGACTGGTTTTCATAGATCCTGTCCATCCAGGACCTCCTCCAGCCCGGGGCCAGAGGGACTGAACCAGAGTGGGAGGGAGGTGCTGCCTCTGCCACTATCCCAGTGCTGGGAGCAGGATCCAGTCTCTCCTGGGCTGCTTGGTGACAGTCACGGATGGGTGATGGGCTCGCCTGTCTCAAAGGCAGATGGAAGCTGGAGTAGAGGTGGAGAAAAGCAGTGACCTGTGGTACTTGGTGGGACCAGCTCACAGACAACCTTAATTCTCAGGTATTCTGACTTTTTAACCTATTATTTGTAGCCTTGAAGTTTTAGGTGTTGCCTTTGTTACCTAGAATCATACTCAGTTGGGAGAAGGGGGTTTAGTCTCAGTCTAGAGACATGAGCAGAGCTCCTGGCTGACATAAGGTCTTGAGGAATAAGTGAGAGGCAGTCTGGCTGCTGCTGCCTGCAGTAGGAGGCATCATCATTACATTTGGAAGCGTTTTTTGATGCCTGTGGCAGTTGTCTCAGGTCTGTAACCTGGATTTGTTTGCTCTGAACAGTTGACTGTGGTGATGCTGCGGTGTGGACAGTGTTGTTACTGACCAGAGAGCTGCTAAGTGAGTGCTTGGTGACTGTAACTAGTAAGCCAGGTTATTTTTGGCATAGTGTCTCTGCTTCGTGAGGGATGGACAGAGCTGCTAAAAGCACATTTTCCCCCACAACCCTTTATGAAGCTCAGAAGAGACCGATCCAGAGTTGCTCTTCAGAGGTGGCTGTTGTAGAGATCCTGGCTGTGGTGTAATTAGGTTTTTATTTTTGAACTTTAAGCCCAGCCCCTCCAGATGAGGGAATGGGGATTGTGACCAGGCTTTGTAGCTGGCTCAGCTGAATTATTTGTAAATTCCCTGTCTACAGCTGGACTATTCTGCATCCTCCAAATGCTGGACAAGGTGCAGCAAGGTCCTGCAGGACTGACCTGATCTCATCCCTGAACCAACAATGTGTTAAAGACAGTGAGCCAAGGAAATACTGTATAACCACTGAAGACAACATAAGCAAAGCAAAGCTTTGGTGCATGTCGTTGGGTACCTAATTGCTGTGCTTGCCACCTGGGGATTGGAATTACTCTCCGGCTCTGGAACCTGAATGGGATGTACTGTGATAAGCAGTTTCATTGTTTCCCCACATCTGCAGCAGCTCTGTAAAGCAAAAGCAGGCTGAACACACCTTCAGAGCTCCACAGCCTCCCTGCAACTCCAAGACAGCCTTTTTTCCTGCGGTGCTTGTGCATCTCTCTCCATAGGGCCCATATGCTCTTGCTAAACTGTTTGTTCTCCTGTGCTGTTCGATAGCAGTGAGCCCTCAGGTTTTTCTGGGAAGTATTTCAGACTTACTGGGATATAGCTGCAGCCACAGGAGAGTGACTGTGAGCTAGGATAGTCCAGTAGGTGCTAAGTAACAGGATGCCCTCTTAAACTCATTACTGGGTTTTGGACATCGCATTAGTGATGAAGGTCAGGCGAGTGCTGAGCTGAAATCAAAGTGAGAGTGACTTGGGGGAGTGGATTCAGAAGTGATTAAGGACAGATGCATGTGTCTGTTGTTACACAGCTTCGGGAACACTTAGGACTGTTGTGGGTGGCTGTTGGCTGGGAAATGGGGCTGTTGTCATTTCTCTCCCGAGGTTATCAGCTCAGACTGTGCTGTGGCTGGGCTCTGCTCTGTTCTGGGTGCCCCAAGGCCACGAGGGTGGTTCTGTGGGAGCAGAACTCCAAGTAGTGATAAAAGGGGGGTAGAGGCACTGCTGCTACAAAGGGTTACACAGTCAGAGTACGTCTAACTTCACTAAGACATGGAGAGTGGGTTTTGGGTGTCCACAGTGATCAAGAAAATGTGATGCTTGGCTCAGAGAGGATCAAACTATTACAAAACCCAGCTGAGTGCTGGTTTAATTTTCCTTGTTGCCTCAGAATGGCATCTGACTCTGTTTTCCTGGGGCATGCACTGGAGCTCTGATGACTTTGCCCCCATTCTTGGGATTCTTGCAGAAGGAGTCATCCCATTCTCCACAGCGATTCTTTGCACTGGGAAAGAAGTCAGTCCAGGACCTGCCCCATTTGATTCCATTTTTCCTCTTTATCACTTTATATTTTTTATATATATAAAGTGATATATTTATATATATCACTTTTATATTTTAATCTGCCCATGTCTGCTGCCACGTCAGTGTGCAGCTGTGAGTGTGTGCTGCTGTCCCTTCACAGCCATCCAGATTGTCACCTAGGAAGCTGTGGGACACAGTGGCAGCGGGCTGGGCAAGCAGCTTTGGTCTCCTGTGTAAAAATTGCATTGCAAGTCAAAATAGAGGGATGCAGCCTGTGCTCACACTATTTGAAATACACTGTAATTTAGGGTTTTTTTCCCTCATAAACATTCAGATGTTGCTTTCAACATCTCTGACCTGTACACGATGGAGAAGGGGAAAATGACTGGATTTTTTTCTGCTGTGGCTAAACCTCAGGGCCATTTTTTGAGGTCTGATACCAGATACCATGCCAGCTAGTTAACTATTGCAAATGTTACACTACACAGGCTCTGTGGCTGCTTATAGAAGGAAAACAGAAGTTTTCCTTGCCTTGTCCTTGTAGTCTCTCTGCCTCCCCTTTCTCCTGGAATGCTCTTTACCCGGTTTGTCCTTGGGTCGAGTTTTGAATAATTTGTCTGATGTCTGAGCAGGACAGTTTGATCCTGTTTTTAAGTCCTTTGGACTTTTTTGTCTGTGGAATTTGGGATCAGGGTATGGCAGGATGTTTATTTTGGAATTGCTGCAGGGGGATTGCTTGGAGCAACCCTTGGAACTGCTTTGTGTGAGAGAGGAGCAGGTTACCCTCCGCAGTATTTAGTTAACCTGGCTTTGTGCTGTCAGTGTTGTTTCTCTGGCCCTTCTTGCCCAGATCCTGAATTCCAGGTTTAAGGAATGAGCTTGAGCTGTGGCTGAATGTGTCCTGTTATCTGTATAGATGGGGCAGAATGTTAATGTTTTTAAAAAAGCCTAAATCTCACTGAAACTGCAGTGAATAAGTCCGGTCTCGCCTTGAAATAATTCAACTTGTCTCTTGATTTCTCAATTCCAGAGCAGGGTGGGGAGAAAAGCTGGAGCTATCTCTGCACCAGTGGACCTGTGTTGAGCAGCTCCAGTCTTCCCTGCTCCTGGCTGAAGCCATTGAGGCCATGGTCAAAAACCAGATGAGGGTTATTTTATAATTACACAGTGCAGTTAAACAACATAATTTAGTTCAAATATAATGCAGTGAAATTAATGCAGCAGGAATGCAATGCAGGCTCTGTTAGTGTCTGGTCTTTTAAGGTGCTCATCTTTGCTTTGTAATTTAAATCAGTCTTCCTGCACCAGAGCATCTGGGAAGGAGATGGACCTGTGAAGCCATGCACTGTCCTTCTGCCTTGGTAAGCTTGTGTTCTTGGAGATCTCCTGCTTTTGGACTTGCCCTTTGAAGGAAAGGGTGGGCAGCTTGAGCCAGAGGTGACTGTGAGGAGCAGAGAGTGTCATTGAAGCAGTCCAGCCCTTCAGTTGTGGTCTCCAGGAAAAGAAAGGCATCTATAAAAATGTGCACCCGCAGGAAGAGGTTATTCATTTTATGGCTTTTAGTGACCCCTGAATTTCTGCTGGTTTAAGGGAGTGTGTTGCCCAGCTGGAAGCTGCTGATCTTTAGGGAAGAAGCTTTCTCTGCCTCTGTGCCATGGGAGCAATGTGCTTCATTTTGCAGTTTTCCCATTTTATGGTTGATGGTTAAAGTTGGAACATTTCTATCTCCTTCTGCCAAGAAGCATTTACAACAGTCTTCATGAGAAACATTAAAAGTTGGAGGTCCACAGCTGATGCCCTGACTGCTCTGCATTAGTTACTGGGGAGTAAATATATTTAAATGAAGAACTGTGGCCATCTTGCTAGCTGAGTAATAAATCAGGGCTGAGAAACTCCATAAAGTTGAATCTTAATGCCTTGGCTTGGATTTGCAGGGTGGGGTGGTGAAGCTGATGGAATGGTGGGATGTTTCTAAACAGAATGTGCCTGCCCTTAGTTACGCTGCCACAAAGAACATAAATACTGCTGCATACGCAGCTGAAGTGCTGAAAATGGCTTTTTGTTGGTATTGCTTCCCTTGGTTCCTGTCTCCACTTAATGTCAGCTGTTGGTAGCAGCAGCAGGTAGGGGAGAGATCCAAAGCTTTGCTTCCATTCCTCTGCTTAGCACCTCAATCCTGGCACTGTGACACCAACCTGTAGGAAATTATAGTGCTTGAGCACTTTCAAGGACCTGCTAGAAATATTTCATTATCTGAGGAATTTTGTGGAATACCCAAGCAGGTGATTATAAACCCTTGGAATGTGGCCGTGTCTCCACAAAGCACTCCAGCCAAACAGCATTTTGAGGTGACTCTGAAACCCCCACTGACACTTTCTTCTTTCAGATTTGGGTTTGGTGCCTGCAGCCCTCAGGCTGTGTTTTCCTGGCACTGCAAGATCCCCTGCCCAAGCTGCCCATACTTGGGTGCTCCTGTTCCAGTACCATTAACAAAGCCAGTGCTTGCCTGGTGGCCAGAGTGCCAGTGTGTCCTAGGGAGGCCTAAAAGCTGTTCTAGTGATGAAAAAACTGTGTCAAAGCACAGGCAAGGGCTCTGCCATGAGCCTTCTGACTCAAGAGTAGGGCCAGAGGTGCAGTCTCAGAAGGGTTTCTTTCAGAACAGGATTTGAAAGTTTGGTCAAGTTTCCTAAGAAGGTGATTTGCAGAACTGCCCTGCCTGTCAAGTGTGTCTTTCATCCCTCTGGTAGCTTCTGCTTGCTAATTTGGCAGAAGGGGTTTTGTACCTTATTCATTTAAATCAAATAAATAAAAAATAGACAACTGGTAAGTGGAAGAGTTTTGGCTAAAAAATCACAGAAGCTCCCTCCTCTGTGTGACCCATTCAATGTGTAATGTACTCCAAAACTCCAGATTTCCTGCCTTGCTGAACCTAGGAGTTTATCCCTCAGGGTCTTTCTCTTTTTGTAAGGACTCTTTAGTACTTGTTAAGACGGACTGTCCAGTGGAAGCTTCCTTTCCAATTAGGATATTCGTTGTTTCTCTTCAGTGTGGATTCTCTGGAGCTTCATAAGGGGTTTTGTTCAGCCTTTAATTCAATTAAGAAATCAAGCAAGAGATGTAAATCTTTTTAGCCTCATTGGTTTCAGTGCTTATGACTACAGCTGTAAAGAACATCTCCTGCACAGTACAGCTGAGCAGCTTAAGGGAGGGAGTGTTTTTCCAGGCTGAGATTTCAAGTGCTGCAGGAGGTTTGTGGTTGATTTTGTCCCTTTGGAGCAAGGGGCAGAGGAAAGGCTTGGTTTAAACCTGTTTCTGAAGCTGCAGAATCCTCCTCTTTGATAGAAACCCTCTTTCCAGCCCGGTGACTTCTATCAAAGGTCATTAACGGGTGTGAATTAGACTCAGAACAGCTGGTGGATGGTGAGTGATATCAGGGGACAGGACACACAGTGGTGACTGTCACACCAGCTGCTCCTGCACATGTCCTGTGGCACTTGCTGGGGAACAACCTGCCTGCTCAGGGCCACAAGGTCGGGCTCTGATACCTCGTACTACTCACATTTATAAATGACATCTTGTGTTTTACTTCTCGTGTCCATGTGCTTTCTTGCCTTGTCTCCAGGTGCCTCAGCTGCCAGCCTGGTGTCCTCTGTCCCAGCTCTCCTGCAGGATGGGATGGCTTCTGCTAAAATGCTTTTCTGTGTTGTGAAGGTCTTCATTGCAGAATGAGTGACAAGTTCAACATGATACAAAACTTTCCCTGTTAAAGAGAGAGCTGGAGTCAAAACTCCCTGTTTTATCTTGGTGCCTCGAGTTCTGGTTTTTATTAAACCTTTGGAACTTATTCCAAACATTTGTATGTGTGTGTGCGTGTATATGTAGATATATATACACACATCTGTTGTGTTTATCTTCATATATGTAGTTTTTATGGCATTTTTATGGCATTTGTATGGAAAGAGATCTTAGTCCCATTTTTTTTTTCCATAAAAATTTCTAGTTTAATTTCCTGTGGACTTCAGTACTACCTTTAGCTTACATTCCCTTAAACACAGAATTAAACATTAGGATTTTTACACACTGTCGCTCTGTTTTCGTACAAAACCAGGAGTTATAAGCAGAATTTTTAGGGACTTGCTCTGGCTGGCTGTGCACTGAAAATGCAAGTGAAGCCAAAGCCACATTACAGTGCATGCCCTGAGGCAAACAGACCCTTGCTCTGCCCTGCTGCTGCTGTGTATTTAGCCTATATGCCCTTTCCAATAACAGCCAGGAGAAGATGCCTGGAGAGGAATGCGAGTCATCATTTCCCTGAATGCTGTCCCAGGATCAAGAGCTGCTTGAGCCAGAAACGCTGCCTTGGTAACTCTGCCTTCTATAAAATGTATATGTAGTTTTTATGCTTTAAATTTTTTTTTCTTTTTTTCTTTTTTCTTTTTTTTTTATCCCACGTGAAGTTTAAGCATTTCTGTTCATGACCCCACTGTATCCTTAAGAAAACCCATTTTGTTTGAATTAGTTTGGCTTCTGGTCCTTTTATTAGAGGAGAGTGTGGGCTCTTGTTTCCCATTTCCCTAGTGCCCCAGTGCATCCCACCCACTTTGTTCTCCTCCAGATTCCTTCAGGAAGGATCCATTTTATACCTTTGATTGCCATCACTTTTCTCTGCCAGTGTTCCCTTGAGATGGGCCTGGCTCACAGGATGCAAGAGGTGTGGGGTGGCATTGTTGAAGCTGTCCCTCTGCTTTGGCTTGTTGGTGGATATTTGTATCCTAATTTTTCCTGGCTGCTGGCAGCAAGCAAATGGCAGTTCTACCTGGCTGCAATGTTTGTAATTACAGGGGGAAAAAAGATCTCTGAGGCCTTCTAAATACTTAGGAAGATAATATCTGAGCTTCCTTTCAACTGAATGCACTTGAAGATACGATCTGAGTTGGCTGACTGGGAATAACAAAGTGGAGGAAGGGATTGATTGTGGTTGCTGAAACTTTCATCAAAGAGTCAGGAGTGTTGCCTAGGCAAAATCTGCAGCTGCCAGTCACTGCCCTGGGTCAGGCACAGCGGACACTCGAGACATGGCTCGAGCACAGAAGAACCTGCAAGGGGCCAGTGCAGCTGGGTGGATGAGCAGAGGGACATCCAGATGGTCTTCCAAAAAGCTTGTCAGGTCAGTGTGGAGTGGGTAGTCCAGAGGCACTTGTGGGTACCATACTCATCCCTCCTGCTTCCCTCCCCAGGGCTGCAGGGGGCTGGGGAAGGTGCTGCCTCCAGAATGAGTCTTGCAATAGCATCTTGCAGAGGAAATGTGCTCTGCAGGGAAGAAAAAACATGCTCCAGCTGCCAAAAGGAATCTGGTGTCCTTTGTGCTTCTGCTGCTGCTCTGCAGTGCCCCTTGCACGTACCTCAGCAGGAGTGCGCAGGCTGGGGGTTTTTGGGACTGCCAGGCTGCTTCCTCCCCTGCACAGCACTTGAAGTTCTTACCGGAGCATATCCTCAGTGCTTACCTCTTCCAGGAAAAGTTTTTCTTGGAATGGAGTCCCCAGCTGGGGAGGGCAGTGTAGTAGCCCAACTTCTGGACAGACAAATGCAATACAGGAGCAAAAAGGAAAAGTAGGCTCTTTGCATCTTTGCTCACTCTGAGTGGTGATGAAGGTAGCAGAAAACTTCCTCTCAGCTACAGGAAAGTTAAATATATTGGTGCTTGCTCTAGCAGACTAAAAACTGCTGCAAGGTGTTGATGGCGGTGACCACTTCCTGCACAAGTGTCACAAAACTGCCTGTGGCCTCTGGGACTTGAAAGCAACAAGTCAGTGACAGTTTGCAGGCGAGTTCCCCATCAGCAGGAGGATGCTGCTTGTTTCCCTGCCCAGCACGCATTTTTAGCACTGCTGTTTTGGGTTTCAGTTTGTTTTTTCCCCCAGGTTGTTTTTTGGCGTCAGGGTTTCCTGTTACTGACACCAGATGTGCTGGAGACAAGCAGTGCAGAAATACAAGAAGGGATGAGAATGAAAAAAGCAGCTTTATGTACATATGTCCTTTGGACTGGATGTCACTTCTGGACACCTTCACCACGTTTAATGTGGTGGCAATACATGGTGGGCACACCATTTTGAAATTAAGTCTTAGGGTGAAGAATTGAGTACAGCTTGGTACCTCCTGAGCTGATGGTGTCTACGGTGACCAGTGATTGATGGCTGTGGTGAGGAGAGGGTGGAAGAGGCTCCAGGGGCCTCAGGAGCACTGATCTGGGGCTTCCCACACAGGCAGGACTCTCAGGGTCCAATCTCTGATCCTGAGCTGCTGCTGCTTTGGTTTTGGTGTGCACATGGCTTTGAGCAGGCAGCTGTGACTGCAGCATTAAGCCAGAAGCTGCATGAGCTTGTCCTCCAGTCTCTGTGTAAGGCGTCCCTCCCTTGAGACACCCAGGTTAGTGTTGTGCAGGACAGGATGCTGTCACTCCAAGCAGTGTGGAGCTGCATCTGGTGGTGAATCTTCTGTGCTCTTCCTGACCTGTTTCCTCGTGGCAGATGCCTGCCCTGAGTCTGTGTGTGACCAGTGTATCTCAGTGTGGTTGTACTGCTGTACATCCCTGTCTGTAACTCATCCCATGTGCAGCAGCGTCTGGAGTTTGGGTCATCTGTGAATGTACATGACAGAAGCCACTGGGGGTGGAAACACCCCAGAGGTGTTTGCTACACTTCCCATAGCCTTTAACATAGTCTGTTGGAAGGGCTGCTGCCTTTGTTTCAGGGTACATCCGGAGCAGGGCAGGCACAGAAACTCCGACTGTTTCCTAAATTTCACGCTCCAGGGTGTTCTTTGTGCATACTACATGTCAGGCTTGCAGGCTAGCATTCTCTTGGGCTTGAAGAGACTGTTAGTTCATAACTTGGTGATGGGCTGCTGTGCCCAGACTCTCTGCCCACGAGCAGTTTGTCCCTCCTGCCCCCCTTCCCACACCCGTCCGGCACAGCGCAGACGCGCCCGGAGCAGCAGCCGCCTGTGCCCCGGCCGCGCCGCCAGGCTGGCACCAGGAGCCTGGTGTCGTGTTGTGGAGCGGGGAGCACGTCCGGCAGAGTGCCATCTTTGTGTGCCTGGCCGGGGACGCTGCGTTTCATCATTCCTGCTGCTCCCTGCCTTGACTCGCAGGCGCGCGGCAGCTGACGGGACTTGCCCAGAGATCCTCCTGTGGAAACAGGCACAGGAGATCTTCGCAGAGACAACAGCTCTGCTCTGTAAGGTTGCACCAAGTCTTTTAATCTGACTTTGCTGCCTTAGAGAGAGGCCACTTGTTTAATGCTTTCTTTAATGAGGATATTGGTAAATAAGCAATCAGGTAAATGGGATTCCTCCTAACTCCTAAATACCTTCTTAACCAGAGTCAGGAATTGCACAGCAGTTACTTGAGCTTTCTGCACGCTCGGCTCAGTGGCATTAATATGCTGGTGGTGATTAATTACTGCAGCCCAGTGATGTGATTGTGTGCTTGAGCAATTGGATTAGATGCAGCTGGACAGAGACTTCACTTTCACTGGTTCTTGCTGAAGTGGTGTCGTAATCGGCCACAGAGGAAGAGTCATTTCTAGGAGAACCACTCTCCTCTGGCTGGGATGCTTCCCCTGGCCCCACACTCCTGGATCTGTGATGAGCAGAAGGAAAAGTCTCTGGGAAAATGTGTGGCTGGGAGTAGCTACTTTGTCCTGCTCTCAGTCCTTCCTTTCAGTCCCATCTTCTGCCTGCACGGTTCAGCGTTCCTGGATAATGAAGGTACAGCATGTCCTTCCCATGTCAGCAGGTCTCATAGCTGCATGGAGAAGGAGCAAATTCCAGCATTGCCTTGACAAGTCAGCATCATATCAAATGCAGCATCATAACTTCACCAAGCAGGCCCAGTTCCACGGCTCCGCGAGGGGGTTTGGCACTGGAGATCAGGAATCAACCTTGGCACATGTAGCGAGCACTAGAACTGAAGTAGATGTTGTTACTGACTTTGATGTTTCATCCAGCACTCTGAAGGCTTGAACTTGAGACCAAAAGAGCTCTCACAGAAGCAGGAGAATAAAGAGAAAGTCAGTTATTTCAGAAGATCAGACAGAACGAAACATCCTGAAATTCAGGACTAACCTGAACCTTCATGTTTGTTCTGCGAAACTGGGCAGTGCAGATCCTGCTGGAAGGAGGAGCACAGTGCCACATAGAGACGCTGGGGTGGTCTAGCCTTCCCTCAGAACTGGGAAGTACTGCCTAAGTCAGTCAGCTCTGTGGCCTGATGCTTCCCAGAGATCAGCAGAAAACCGCCTGCAGAATTCCATCTGTGTTTGGGTTTTGGCCCTGTTTTGAATTTGTGGGAAACTGTGAAGCATTGAGGTTTTTGCTCCTGGAGAGCTCCAGTTCTGTGCCACTCACTGGTCATGGACAACGACCCAGAACGCTGACTTTTTCCAAATACAGGTGGGATGATTTCTCAGTTGAGTCAGGGTAGTGCCATGTGAGATGGTGTGGGCTCTTCAACCAGAGGCACCAGGCAGATCCCCAGCACTTCTTCCAGCCTTGCTGCAGGTGACATTCACTCTTTTGCAGCTGCATCCAGACCCACAGTGCTGGTGGCCAGTAGACTTGCAGAGCAGCACTACTGGCTTTAGGCAAGGGATCTCCTATCCCAAAAAGTATTCCACCTTGCATTTATAGTCTGTGTGGACCTCAGCACTGCAGAGCAAATGCTTTGTAGAGCTCTACTGATAGCTGGAACCACCCTGCTTTTCCTCCCTCACACACTGTGAGAGGCTGGCAGTGTTTCAGCTTCTGTCCATTGTGTGGTGAGGTGGAGCTGTGTGAAGAAGTTGGGGGTTTTTTTTGGTGGCGCAAGTTTGTTCTCAGCTCTTCTGTTTGTTCTTTGTTATCAGCTACTGAATTCCTCCTGTACCTTCTGTGTGCTCCACTCCTATATGCTGAGCCTGTTTTCTGTAGTTTCCCAAAAATGAAACTCTGAATCAAGTTTCACATGAGCACGTAATGGCCAGTTGCTGGGCTGAGGGGCACATATTGGACAGTGTTTGTTGACTGCTTTGATAATTGTTTCTGAAATAGGTGATGATTTCATCTTCCTCTCCTGCTCACCACAGTTATCAAGAACCAGCTCCTTTCTGCCCAAATGCTCCTCTCCATCCAACAAAAACGCCCCAGGCTGGATCACGTCATTTGGCTGAGCCACACAGAGCTGTACTGTGCTCATGCTCGAGCTCCACTGCAGTGTGGCAGGGCAGGGACTGGCCTGAAGCACCTCTCCAGGTGTTTTTACAGCCTTGGGCAGTTGTACACTGTGTGTCTGGCTGTCTGGGGTGTCTGTCCTCTGCTCAGGTGTGGATACTCAGTGCAGCAGTGAGAGGCAGCCACGTTTCCTTGATAGCATCTTGGCAGCCACAGGCTGCTGCCACATTCCTCCCCCAGCTCAAGTCTCTGATCCTGCCCGTGCTTGCCATATGCATCAGGACTTTCCAACAAGCAGCTTTCAGGAGAAGTAGCTCATGGACAAGGTGTCATCACTGCAGTGGCCAGGCTCCATGGAGGGTGAAGGTAATTCTTTCAGCTTTTTAAAGCACAGTGCAGAGACAAAGAGTCCCCTGATTTTCCACTATGATGAGTAGTGACTTCCTCAGGACCTCTTGCAGGTGTCTGCATCATCTCTGCAGCTCATTCACATGGCCTGTTGAATATTCTCTAGCAAACATCTACTGTGGTACTCATTTTCCTGCTGAGATGGCTCTGTGCTCATCTGAGATCAACTGCAGGGAGCTGGTAGGAGGGATGTGCCCTATAGGGGTTGTGATTTACCCTTACCCAGCAGCCACTTCCTGAAGATGCAGCTCAGGCACCTCTCTCTGGGTGAAGAGCATCCTGTGCTGGTGGTTTTTCACCCAGAGGGTGATGGGGCACTGAATGGGCTCCCCAAGGAATGGTCACAGCCCCAAGGCTGACAGTGCTCAAGAAGCATTTGGGTNGATGTGCCCTATAGGGGTTGTGATTTACCCTTACCCAACAGCCACTTCCTGAAGATAAACTCTGGAGACGCAGCTCAGGCACCTCTCTCTGGGTGAGAGCATCCTGTGCTGGTGGTTTTTCACCCAGAGGGTGATGGGGCACTGAATGGGCTCCCCAAGGAATGGTCACAGCCCCAAGGCTGACAGTGCTCAAGAAGCATTTGGGTAAGGCTCTCAGGCACATGCTGGGATTCTTGGGGTGTCTTGTGTAGTGCCAGGAGTAAGACTTGATCATCCTGATGGGTCCCTTCCTACTCAGCACGTTCTATGGGTCTGTGTTCCTTTGGGAAGAGCCTGACTTTGCCTTCCTTGTTGTTTCATCTGGTATATTCCCTTACCAGTCGGCTCAGACAGTAGGAAGCACAAGAGCAGCAGGGAGTGGGCTTTTTTGTGGCACTGACCTTACCAGCCATCCTCCCATCTGGCTTGTGGTTCCCAGCAATGTTATCTTACCTCTGCTGTCTCTTCTACCTTTCACTTGAGACAGGTTCTCCACAAAACAGCAGTCAGATCAGGTATCTGCCTCATGGATCCTGTAGTCAGAGGTTACTGTGTTCAGCTCCTAATTCCTACTGCCCACAGGCCTCTGTGCTGGCTGCAGCTGTGCCCTGGGCCCGTTACCTTGGGGTGGGAGGTGTCAGCCCTTCTCTGTGTGGGATTTATTGTGAAAGGCCCGTCGAGGGATGCGGATGTGCAGGTCCTTACACGCCGCCTCTCAGTTTCTCTAGAGCTTGGGCTTTAGGGTGAGCAACCAAACCTTATCTCTCCTGTTATTCCTAGAGCCTGCTGTGGTAGCCTTGGCCTTGGGTGCCTGAGTGGGCAGACCCTCTGCCCGCTTCTGCAAGCTTCTGGTGGGCAATACACCCTGCCTGGCCACAGCACAGCAGGCAGCTGAGCCCTGTCGTGCTGCTCCAGGAGCTCTGCAAGGGCAAAAAGCAGTGGGATTTCCCTTCCCACATGGCCTGACTCCAGGGTCTCTTGGGACAGCCTGATGTGCATCATATGGTGCAGACAGAACAGGCTAAAATAAATCAGATGGGAGCCAGTGGTTAGAAGCTGTGCTGGTTTAATCTGGGAATTTGGAGCCGCTTCTCTCTCAGCCTGGGAAAAAGGAGTTGGTTCAAGGCATTAAGGAACCCAGTCTTGTGAGCTCCTGGCACTGAACAACATCAGCTTGGTCTGTGTGTCTGTCCTGCCATCCTGTGTAAGCCACTGTTCCACTCATTACTGCAGATTAGTTACCAGGGGCTATGCTGGCTGCAAACTGGGATACCAGAGTGGGCAGTATGACTTCCCTGGGGTCCCAAATAGCTCTGTCCTATTCCATGAATCCATCAATCTCCTGCAAGCAGTCTGTGAAGAGGAACATGGTGGCACAGATCTGTGACTCTGCCATAGCTGAATGCAGTCTGGAGGGAGAAGTAGCTGGGGAAGCAAAGGAAATGATGGCCATAGGAGAGAAAGGCGATCCAGGGAAGCAGGGAGGTGGGAATGATGGGGAGGAAGTGAAAGAACAAAACAACAAAATGAGAGAGCTGTGTCTTGGCAGAGTATGGGGACAGGTGAGCTGTGCAAGCAGGAGAGAGCTAGATAAACATGCATAAAACATAAAACACTGTGTGTGCACAGGTCACTCCAGTCTGATTTGAGGCTACATTTTGTGGGCCCCCAGATCAACTCTGAACACACTAATACAAAAAGCTGGAGCTGAGAGGAGACCTGGCTTGAAAATCAGGCTCATGAGTCAGAGGAGCAGTAGCATCTGTCAGGTGTCAAGCCATGAGGATGGCAGCTTTGGACTTCCAAAGGTTTCTTGGTATCTTTCTTACTGGGTAGCTGGCATTTAAATCCACTGATACTCCAGCCTGGCTTCAGCTCACCTTGAAAGGTCAACTCTTGGTGTTGTGCTCAGTCTCAGCTTTGGTTGTATCTCCCCTGTCTCCTTACCTGTGGCTATCTCGGGATGCTGTGTCTCCAGAGCAGCACAAACATGGCTGTGTGCATGGAGGAGCAGGAGGATCTTGTTCCTTTGGAGATGCTGTATGTCAGAAGAGAAGCTGAGAAGCTCTTGTGCTCTCTAATGGTTATGGTAACTTGCAATGAAATCAAAACCTGAGGCACAGAGAGTAACATGGCCAGGAGCCTTCTGCCCGTTGCAAGGTCACTGTGAGTTGACTGGCTGGCTTGGGTATCTTAATTAATGTGCTGATTGGATCTCTCATGTCTAACCAGGTTCCCAGGACTCCTAGGATGAGGCTGCTGTGAAGGACTAGTGGATCCCCTGCCTGTGCTGTGGTGCCTGCAGATTCCCTGTGATCCCCTTTCCAGCTGGAGCACCGTTGCCAAGGCTGCTGGGAAGAATGACTGTTGGATGCCTACTGCAGCCCCCTGTCCTGGGGAGGACTTGGCTCCCCGTGCTGCTGCTGGCAGCCTCTGCTCAGTGCCACTGGCCCAGCGAGCCAGCAGAAGTGGTTCGGGACTGGGAGAACCAGCTGGAGGCCTCCATGCACTCGGTGCTCTCGGACCTCCGGGAGACTGTGCCGGCTGTGGTGGGGATACCCGACAGCTCTGCTGTGGTGGGACGCTACTTCAGAGCCTCCATCCCCACGGATTTAATTGCTTCCAATGGAGAAGTTGTCCAGGTGAGAAACACCAGTCCCCGAGGATCAGTTTTAGTTACATTCATGCAGGATCGAGCGAGTCACCCCACTAATGGGCTGGGTCATGAGGGTGGCTGGGAAGCAGCCTTACAGTTTTGTAGGACTACAGGAGAAGGATTTTTATAAAAAATTACTCTCACCTTATTGCAAAGTTTCTCTCTTCTGTAACAGAGAAGACTTCTCAGGGATGACTACTTGGGTTTGTAGGCTGTATTAAACTATGAGATGCTCTGCCCCTGGAACGATGAGCACATTAATGAGGAGATGTTGCTGTGGAATCTGGGGAGCCACGGATTCCCTGGGACTGCTGCTCAGGCTCGGGGAGTTTGCTTCACTGTGGAACAAAACATTGCCAAACAAACAGACCCTGTCCTGCCTTTGGGCTGCCTGTGACACTGTCTCTCCTGACTTTCCCCTTGGGAAAGATAGCAGCCTTTCCCCTTATCTGACTTAAACTCATGCTGCTGGTACTGCAAGGACCTGAAAACTGAGTTTTGGAATCAGTCCTGAGTACAGGAGAGGGTTAGAATAGCCCAGAGAAGGCAGGGACATGGCCAAACAGGTGTGCTCATTGTTAGTCCTTTCCGGGAAGGGTTTGCTTGGGTCACGTGGGATTCAGAAAATTCTCTTCCTAAAAACAGAATTGCCTTCCAGTCTGAGGATTTCTTTTCAAAGAGCATTATAAAGCATTATAAAAAGACAAGCTTCTGGTGTGTCTTGGAAGATCAGAGACTTGGAGAGCAAGTCAGGAGAAAGTCTGACATCTCGATTTCTCCTTGAAGGCAGGTTTTGTTTTGCTCTGTGTACAGTCATACAGTTATTCGAATCCTGATCTGTGATCCTGCTGGCTCCAGCCAGGGTGCCAGACCACGATGTGCCAGTGTGGGCAGAAAATCTGAGCAATGCAGCTGTTATGGACAGAGGGCAGGAGGGCAGCAGGTGAGCCCCTGGCCAGAGGAGTCAGGGCTGGGGCCAGGCTGGTCTCTGAGCTGACCCATGGCCAAGGTCCCTGCCTGGCCTCACCCACAGCCTGTGCTCAGAGCACAGGGCACCTGTACAGCACCAGGCTGCCAGAGCCTGTGGTGAGCCTCAGATCTCATGTTACAGAAATGATAACTTTGGTTTGGGATTTTGCATCCAAGTGGCTTGTTCTGGTGTTGTCTTAATAGCTGCTTGATGGCAAGAATAAGTGTCAGTATTTATATAACACCACAGCTTCCTCTGTCATCTTTTCCTGGCACAAAAGTTATCTGTGATAGCTCAAGTAGCTGCAGGAAAATACTGATGGATTATTTCCACCCCACCTGATGGCTTCAAATTAAACCTCTGCTGTGTAGGTGTGAGATGTGTTGACCAACACCAACATGCTCGGAGAGCCTGGAATGGACTGGGCTGCAGGAGGACCCAGCAGCTGCTGGTTTTGTATAGTCCAACAAACTCTGGGAGTGATTTTCATGCTTATCCCTGGGTTTACCCGAATGCATGTTGCATCTGTTTACCTTGAAATTGATTTTAAAAGTGCAGCAGGCTCTCACTTAGCTGCTGTCTCTGGAAGGGCTCTCCTTGCAGAGAATGCACACTGGCTGCCGAGCACAGCTGACCTTTGCTATGGGGATTTGATTCCTGGCTAGTGAGAACTGCGTAGGCAATTTTGGGTGCTAGAGTGCATTTTTGTTTTACTGGTAAGTTTCAAGGCAGATTGCTCTGGTCTTTTTCTCAGGCTGCCTGGCATTTCTCAGCTGGAGCAGTAAAAGCATAATACTTCTGAATCTTAGTCTCTGGTGTACTTAAACCCTGCTAAGAAAGAATAAGGGCTGTGCCTTCTGACATGAGGCAGGGTTTACAATGAGATTTGGTTAGCTATATTTTTTCTCTTGAATTTCAAAGAAATTGTCTATTTTTTTTTATTTAAAAAAACAAAAAATGCTGACAGTTGCTGTCCCCAGACTCCCACTGGAGCCTGGAGAAAGTGTGATTGCTTCATTTCTCTCTAGATGATTCCCACTGATTATTTCTAGAATTGTGGTGGGGATCGCCTTGAAGCTGCTTCTCAGATCCTTTCCCTGCTTGTTAGCAGATTCCAGCCAGCTGTAGACAAAATACTTTTCTCTGCAAACTCGGTTGTGGGATGGAAACAACGCCAGGCATGTGCAGCGTGGCGGAGGAGTGCCCACAGGCACGCACTCCTGCACGGTCAGGTATGTGCTCCTGGGAGCAGTCCCCAGCCTTTCCCTGCCACCCCCAAAGCTGCTGAACAACAGGTGAGAGTTTTGTGGCTAAGGACAAAAGCAAGTTTATTTGAATGTGCTGAAGCTGCAAGGAAAAGAAGTAAAAAACTACCACGTGTCTTAATTTCCCAGTCTGTTTCCACGTTGCTCAGAGCCAGCTGCCTGCAAGGCGTTGGGGCCGTGGTAACGCCCTTCCCCTGTGCCTTGTGTTCCCAGGCAAGTGTCTTGGTCAGGCAGTATCATGTCCTCTGAAAAGCAGCTGGAGCTTGCAGGTATTCCAGCTGTTGGATTTGGCAGCATGTCAGTCCAGATGCTGTCCTCTAACTTCCTCACTACAGCAGGGCTTCTGGCTGCAAGACTGCTCTCCTACTGTCTGGAGGTGGCTGGAAATTAAAATTCCTTGCTGTGCCTTCCTAAAAGGCATCTTCCAGCCCTTTCTGTCACATTTGACACCAAAACATTGGTATTTTTACAAGGCTTGGGTTAAAACACCCAATTTCCCCGTATTATGCAGCCCCCTTGCCATACAGACAGTGTGTGGGTGGGTTGTCACTGGCTCCTGGCAGATGCTGGCTGTGACAGAGTAAACATGGGCATTAGTGCTGGTACCTTCACCAGTCATCTTCTCCTTAACCCCTTTTCCACTGAGGACTGTGGAGTCTGACCTGTTACCTCTCAGCTGTGTCCTGTCAAAGAACAGATCATGCTCCGGTCAAAGACCAGTTGGATTTCCTGTTCCTGCCACTTCTATTTGAAGCTGCTCCAGAATTTGGCTGCTCTGATTAAAAATGCAGCTTCTAGCCTAAATTTAGAGATGGCTAGAAATATTTATATGTGCTGCCCTTTAGCCTAAATCAATTCTACCTTCATAATATTTACTTCCCTTATGTATTTATAGGTGACAGGCATATTCCCCATCTTGATTTTATTAGGTTAAACAAGCCAACCTCTTTAGTCTTTCTCATAAAATAAGCATTCTTTCCTTCCCATCAGCTTTGCAGCTGTCTTCTGCACCTCCTCCAGCTTGAGTTTATTTTTCTTATGTTTGCATGACCACAGCGTTACAAAACATTCCAGATGAAATTTTACCAGAACCTTTTATAAAAGCATCAAAACTTCCTTTTCTCTTCTATAAATAACCTTGTTTGATATATCCTACAATCATTTGCTTTTCCATGTCTGCTTTGCTTTGGTTTAGACATCTCCTATCAGCTGAAATATCCATGTCTGTAGTTTTTGCTGCTTCCAGTTGTTGAGTCCCAGAAGAGGACAGAAGGTGAGGTGCATGATTTGGGGTGGTGGCTGTTGCCAAACATGGCTCTCCACTCACCCCACCAGCCAAGGTATGCTATCCCCACAAGGATACAATACCCACAAGGAATTGAGCCCTTGCACAGCCTGATATCCTAAATGCATACACCCACAATACACAGAAACACTGTTAAATAACTTCTGTTTAAAGATGGATTTATAAGGCATGCTGGAAGGAGAGAAACTCCTAGTGTGTACTGCTTCCCAAGGCACATCCCTGCCAGAGCAGGAGATTTGCTGTGTCTTCCTTGTAGGTCATGTAAAGCTGCTGACCTGCCTTCAGTCCTGGTAGTGTTTGGTGTGGGATGGATCCCACAGAGCAGATCTGCATGGATTCGTAGCCAATGCTGCTGAGGAGCTCAGGTGAACATTCCCAGCTGTGTTGTAGCCCCTGATTATTTTTAGGTTTGAAGTGCACGGTTTCACCAGGGCTTTGTTGGGAAGACATGTAAAACACGTAGCAGAGGCCCTGAGAAGCTGTCTCTGTAAGCAAACATAGATGGTGGGAAAGTGATTGGAACAACAGAATTCACTCAGATGAATTACACAGTGAGGCTATGGAGTGAATTTGGAGGTTATCAGAGACTGGATATCCATCTGGGAAAAAGGGAGTCTTGCTTTCATAGGATCACAGAGTTGTTTAGGTTGGAAAATACTTTTTAGATTATCCAGCCCAACCATTAACCCAGCACTGCCAGGTCCACCGCTAAACTTTGCAAGCAGAAGGCTGAGTTTCCAATGGTTGTTATATTTGCCATCTGCTGAAGTGGCTTTTATTGAACAGCTTTGCTCTCATCAGGTGTCAAGGACCTTGATTTATAAACAGGATCCACAGATATTGGGTTGCAGGAGTCCTGACATGGATATCTACTGTCAGGGCTATGCTGCTCACCTCAATCCTGCTCCAACCCCAAAGCCAAGGGCTGGATGTTGGCAGCCAGCCTGCAGTGCCAAGACACACTTGCTTTCAGGGAAGAAAACCACAAAATACTGACTTTTTTTTTTTTTTCCCCTCTTGCGATGATCTTTATTTCAAAGCATTTTAACTGAATGTGAAATTTATTAAAGTGGCATTTCTCAAAGGAAGAAGAGAAGCAAAGAGCACTCCCGAGGGCCTGTATCATCAAGTTGGGTATCTTAAAAGGCTCTGTGTCAAGGCATTTGAGCTTCACCTCCTCCCTGGGGTCCCTGGTTTTCTTGGACCGACTGGGAGGTGCAGCAACAGCCGCTATTTATAGGCGAGCACATGGGGATAAATTGGCAGTGCCTGGAACAGGTCCAGGCTAAGGAAGACTTGGGCAGGGCTTTGCTTGGTTGCCACACTGCAATCTGAGCGATAAGATGAGCTGATAAGATTCTTTCTAAGATTCCTTCGAGGAGGCCGAGGGGGACGCTTATCTTTTTCCTGCAGTGAGCCCGAGTCAGAGAATTTGGCATTTTCAGTGCACGCTTAGTAACAAGCTCTGAATTTGGAGGAGTGGAAAATGTGACTCGATCTAATTATAAACTGGCTTTTCAGACAGGCTGGGAAGTTCCTTGTTTTGTCCTGCTCTTACAGGTTGTTGCTCTGAGCATCCAGGGAGACAGAGGAATGTGACGATAATGAGAATCCTGCGAAGGAGCAGATCTGAGACTGCCAGACCCAGTCTGCCTTTCTTTGCCACGCTCTTGAAAGCCAGCTTTCCAGCAATCTGCTGATGGCAAGAATAAATTGCCAGGGCTGGTTAGCTGTGCGGTGGCAGCACTAAACCCCCAGCGCTTGGCATCGCTGCTTTGTGGTATTTTTGCTTCCCTTTGGCCTTTCGCTTATAAAAAGTCACACTGAAAGAAGAGCCCGACCAAACTTTTTTTTTAAAGCTGTTTGAGGCTTTTCCTGCCCTGTGCTCACCCCCCGGACAAGGGATAAAGCGGGGTGTGGGCAGCCCGTGCTGACCCTAGTCCTGGCGCGGGCGGGCTGCGCCTTCCCACTCCAACAATGAGGCTAAACAAATCCTTCCAAGCTGCTTGCATGGACCGATGAAAGGAGGATTTCTTGGGACACTCAATGTTTTGTAGTGACCTCCCAGTGAAACAGCTGTTGTGTTCCCTTGCCCAGGCAGAGTGGGACGCTGAATGGTGTCCTTATAGCCAACACAGAGGCGCATCTGGAAAAGGAGCCGTCATGGCAGGAGTATGCGAGGGTGGCATGAGCTGGGCGTAGCCGCTCAGCCTGCGCCATTGCAGAGCCATTTCACAGATGGAAAAGAAGCTGGTCAGACAAAGCCCAGCTCATGTGGAAGGCAGGCTGAGCCCACAGCACAGCCCTACACCCACATCCGCAGAGGAGGGGGGCTGCTTTCTGTGCATGAGGCTTCACTTGCTCCATGAATGGCTGGAAAATGCAGATTAGCAGGAGACACGTAAACTTCTCATTCAGGTTTTCATGAATACATAAAAGCAGAGCAGCTACTTTGAGTGGCTTTGCTACCTGGTCCTTCAGAGGCTGCAATTTGAACTTGAAGACGAGGGCCAGGACCAGTGGTGTGGCCTCTGCAAGCCTTATTCCCCCTTAGCTCAGCTTTCTGATTTGTTTTTCTAAAGCAAAAGCTTCAGTGCGCAGAGACATATAGGAAGGACTTTGGCTGAGACCAGGCAAAATGTGGGGTTAGTTCAACCATCCTGACCTACCTGTGCACAAAAGAAGCACCAATTATCAGCTGTTTTTGTGTAGCTTTTGGTCTCTGAACAGAGGTGGTGAGCTCCTGCTGGTAATGAAGGCTTGGGTCACCAAGGCTGATGTACTTCTGAAAGCCAGTCGAGTGTCTGGGCTGTTCTTAGACTTCTAGGGGCAGAGGCATCTGCATGAAATGTCCTGGAGTGTCTTGTTTTTGTGTATGAGTTCCTGGGTCTTTTGTGCCAGGTACACAGCAGCCCAGAGGAGCAGTGTCTGCTGAGGATACCCAAAAGCCCTGGCAGGTATCACAGTCCCTTCCACAGGGAAGCATCTGTGTTGCAAGGCCTCCCTGCTCGCTGTGCCAAGCACAACTTTCCTTTCCCCAGCCTGAGCTTTCCCATAGCACAGCACTGCAGCAGCACCATAGCTGTGCCCAGTGAGCAGAAGGCTCTGATAGGTGCCCATCCTCCTTGCACCACTGTTTTCTGGGCCTTGTTTCCAGGCATGGGCTGTCTGATGACCTAGTTCTGTTGTGTTTGAGGAAAGGAGGTGGAGAGTAAGGTTGGAGGCTCCTTCACACAACCTCTCCCAGATGCACACAGGCCAACCTCCCTGGCAGGGCTGTTCCTTGGGGCCGAAGGCTCACAGCTTCATAGAATCCTAGGATATTCAGAGTTGGAAGGCACCCACAAGGACCATCAAGTCCAGGCCCTGGCCCACCACAGGACAACATGAAAAATTGCCATGTGTCTGAAAGCATTGTCCAAACACTTAACTGGCAGGCTCTGGCATCTTGTGTGCTGAGGGCTGTCCAGCTCCTGTCTGGCACCATCACATTCCATGACCCAGTGCAGCAGCCTCTGCTGCCATGGGACCTGCCTGGGGCTGTGGTTCCTGCACAGCCTGGTCTGCAGGCAGGGTGCAGCCTTTGTGCCGGGTGAGGAGTGCACCTGATGGATCCACAGGCAGAGCCTGCCTCCCAAAACACGGACTCTGTCCTCTGAGCTGGAGCCTGCAGGCCCCGTGCCCATCACTTCTCCTGACTCCAGTCGGGCTGTGCTCATTGCATTGCCCGCAGCTCAGCAGCACTGGGGTGGATCTCAAACCAGAGTCCCTCCTCCAGCTTGTGTGGGACAAGGCAATGGGAATCTGCCTGCCCATGGATCTGATTCGGGGCTGAGGCTGCCTGTTGCTTCTGGTTCCAGCACTGCCCATGCTGCAGCATTAGCAGGGGGTTAAGATGAAGCCTGGGCTTAGGCAAACAGCTTAGGCTTGACTCTTTCTCTGCAGTTATATTTGCATTTGAATTGCATTTGAATTTCCATTTTCTTCCCCTGCCTGCTGGTTAATTGCTTGCGGAAGCCTGAGCCTGCAGACTTGGTGTGACACTGGCTGGGTCAGTCAGCTGGGCACAGCTCTGCTCACCTTCTGGAGGGACCAGCTGGGATATTCCTCATTGCTGGCCATGTGTGTTGGGGTGATGCTGAAGGAGTCTGGCTACAGGAAATTGTCATCAGTAATTACACCCCAGATAAAACCCTGGCACAGGGTCTGTCTCTCAGCAGCTGCTGGACACAGGGAAGGGGAATGGGGCAGTGGGAGATCTGGCAGAGCTGCAGGACTGTCCATGCTGACTCTGCCCAAAAGCAGTCAGGGGCTTTTTAGGACTGATTTGAAAGGAGCCGACTCCCAGCTGCTGCTGCCCATGCAAAGGTCTGTCGGCACAGACAGGGGAAATCCCGCTGGATACTTCAGGACTGGGAAGGTTGCATAGTGGTGTGCCATAGTGGAGACCTGTGGCAGGATCCTACAGGACCTGTCTCCTGGCAAAGGGCTCACTGCCTCCTTTTTGGGGGTTTCATCAGGAGGAGGACTAAATACCTGGAGGATTTAAGGGCACTCTTGTAGGCAAGAATGCAGTTTTTGCCTGAATTCCCTCAAGGCAGCAGTTTTGCCCACTGTTCCTTTGCTTATCTTTGTCTTGTTGGCTACAGGGCTTTAAGGTCCAAGTTTAAAAAAACAAGTCAAACTGAGCTATCTTCTTTCATAAGCTGACTGCTCTTGGCTGGCCTAAAAATAACAGGCCATGTCTATCTGAAAGGATTTTGTGAACAAGGTCTTCAAAACCAGCCAGACCGCTCACTGTATGTATTTTAAATCACAACCATGGCTTATTTTTTAATGGTCTTCAATAAGCTTGTATAATCTCGAGCCAATAAGCATTCATTTACAATTATCTCCAATAATGGGAAAACAAAGACAGCCTTTTTTTTTTTTTAAGACTTGAGCAGCGGAAGAGTTATTTTGAAACCAGACCCCTTGAGGGAAATGGCAGGGCTTAAAGCTGATACTTACTGCATACATAGAAAACTGGGAAACTTTTAACATGAAGAGATCCCAAATCATTAACTATGTGTAGCCTTAACAAATACCCTTTGAAGCAATATTTGAAGGGAACATTGCTAGAGCAGAGTCCAGGTCTCCCTCCTCCCGGTTTCACCCCACTGCAAACAGTGGTGATGATGAACAGGACAGACCCACACCAAGGGCTCCACTGGTCAGCGTTTGTTAAGGAGCAAATGTTTATATCCATCATGATAACAGCTTTATTTATCTATTCTAATCTTTCTGGGCTCTTCCTTTGTCACATGAACATGGATGATTTCTGCTATTGGGTCAGTTTTTGTGTTTAAAGCAGTGCAGAGACATCGAATGCTTGTCACTTGTTGCCTTCTCAAAGATTTCCCAGGGGAGGCACAGGCTTCATAGGAGTAATCCACATAAATTTGATTTTCTTAATTATCTCTTGCAGAGCCTTTAGAAACAGTCCACATCTCCTCACAGGCTGAATACAGCTGAACTAGCTCAGCTGTTTTTAAATCAAGTTTGAGTGGGTTTATAAATGTTTTTCAACTGTCGCATCCCTGCTACAACAAGTCATCCCTGTCAGTGATTGCTTGGCCTGTTTTTTGTTTTTCAGGAGAGCCTAGTTTTTGGTGTGAATCTGTCTGGCTGCAGTTTCCTTTTCTAGCATGGGCCCTACATGTAAACTGTAGGTTAAAAATGGTTTCCAAGCAGAAATATTCAGACTGGCCTGTGTCTCCCTCACTGTCACTTCTGCATGTGAGGTCAGCCACCTTTCTGAAGTGAGTTTGGCTGTCAAAAGTAGGAGCAGACATGACTGAAGGAAGGATCACCTTGTGACATGGGACCGGGTAAAGTACTGCTGCTTGTAGGTCTCCTCCTCAGGTCATGCCAGTGCCCAGGGAGGAGGCAGCAGCAGAAAACCCCGACTCAGGAAAGCTGTGTGGAGTGTGTGATCCTGTAATTAAGGGCTTTTGCAGAGTGCACAGAAGGGGAAGATTTGTTCCAAATGTAGCCTGAAATTACACATTCAGAGTGAATTTAACCACTCGCCATTAAAGTTTTTATTCTTCTTGATTGTGTAAGGCTCAGAAACGCTGTGGCTTTGTCCTGGCTCCCTATGTTTCTGTTCCTTATGCGTGCCCAGCCCAGCCCTCCATTCTCCACAGTGGGCAGGTTAGGGGCTAATTCTGGCACAAGAGAATAAAGAGTGGAGGAACCATTCAGCTCCTACTACTGTAAATGCTGTATTGCACTGAGCATTGTCCTGGCATCACAGTTTTTAAGAGTGTGATGAAATGACGCTTTTTTAAAGGAAGACAGGGGCAGGTCTGCCTCTGGCTGGGCAGGAGCAGACCCTGCCTTTGTTCTCTCTTGGCAGAAGAAATGCCAGGGAAGGACAATTCGTTCCTTTGTTCCTGCAGAAACGAGGCTTAGCTCCCTGTGCCTGGCTCAGGTGAAGGGCTGCCTTTCCTTTGGGATGTCTGGGCCAAAAGCAGCTCCTGTTCTTGCAGTGGAGGAGGAGTAAATGCAGCCACAGCCCTGCCAAAACCCCCTGTCCTCTGCCAGACACGTGGGTACACAGCAAGGCCCAGGGGAAGGATGCTCACATGTTGGTGCATGGTGGCAAATATTGAGGTATAGGGCCCTTGGGACAGCTTCCTCCAGCTGTTATAAGCAGGAATCTGAATGCTCTGGGATACTGCTGGTGGTAAGTTAACTAAAGCTGTGCTGAGAGCTTCAAATGCTGCTCTATGAGCTGTGCCCAGCATGTGTCTCATGATGTGCTCTCCAGCTTGTCCAGGCTGGCTGAAAGTGGGGCTGGTCCTTCACAGAGGAGAGGAACGAGGGTGGTGCCTGCTTGATTGTGGCTAAAACCCTCTGCAGCTTTTGCGCAAAAGCTTTTTTTGTGCTGCTCTTGCCAAAAGACTTTTGGGTCCTGTGTTATCCTGGTGGAACTGTGCATCCAGACCCTTCAGTGTGCTGCACCCCACAGTGTGGGGGTGAGCCCCAGGGTGTTGCCTGAATCGTGCCAGCAGCCAGGGAGTGGGAGAGACACCCAGGACTCAGTGTGCCCAGCCCTGCAGCACCAGGCATCGTTCCTTGTCCATCCAGGGGCTTTCCCAGCTGGACCTGCAGTCTGGCTAGTCCAGGTGCAGTCCTCTGCACCTGCTGCTGGATGCAGGAATGCTCCTGCCAGGCAGGTTTCCTTGCAAAGCTCCTCTCCCAGCTTTGCATTTGGGTAAATGATGAAATATGTATAAGCTTTACAGAACTGCAGAGAACCAAAGCACTTTTACAGGAGCAGAGCTAGAGCCTGGCTCTGTGTTGGACTGCAGTGGCTGCTAAATGCATCTCCACGAGCCCCAAGCATCGTGTTTTCTCAGAGTATCAGGGAGAGATGCCTCATGGAGTTCTGGAAAGCCCAGCCAGTGCACTTGCCAAACGCCTCCAGGCCTGGGAGCTGATGAAGCTCAGGTTACTCACTCTGGAGTACCTGCAGCCCCGGGAAATGTCACAGCCCACCGAGCTGGCAGCCTCACCCCTTCCACCGCCCAGCGGCTCCGCTGTGCCGCGTGATCTGCGAGCGACGGAACTGGGGGGGCTTGCACCTACCCTCAGCTACAACCCAGGGAAGGAGACAGAGTCCCACGGGCTGAAAGAGGTAGTAAAGGGTGTGTTGGAATCCTGAGGTGCCTGTGCTCTGAGACAAAGCCTTCCCTTGCAGCAGCAAGTTATTATGTGAAAGTGAAGTCTTTCATTTTTAGCTAGCCTGGGGGTGAAGCCAGGCTGGCATGCTGTCCTATGTCATGTCCAGCAATTCCCCAGCCCATGTACCACATCCCTGCCTGCCCACACTGGCCATTACATTGGGTCTGCTCCCTTCCTTTATCCTCAGCTGCTGTTCCTCTGGCAGAGCAGGACAACACCACGTAGCTCTCAGGATTTCCTGCTGCTTGTTGAGAGCTGGTGTGCTCCAGCCAGGCCAGGGACTCAGAACCATAGCTGGCCAGCTTCTATCCCCTCTGGGTCATCCTGGCTCTGGGAACAGTGGGACAAGCTGAAAGGAAGTGTAGAAAATACACGTTCTGCTGAGCTGCTGGAGCAGTGGGCTTGATGTAGGTATGGTGGGTAGGCTGTGATGGGGTGAGGAAAGGAGCAAGATGGCCAGGCTGGGAGAGAAAGAAGTGGGAAGAGGGCAGTTGTTGGATTGGCTCTGCTGTACAGCATAACTTCACCCTCAGCTTTGTCACTGTCCCCATGACGTAAACTCCCCGTCTGCCCTCAGAGGAAACGAACCACTTGTGCTTGGCAGTTGCACAGCAAGTGTTGGAGCACTTGCAGGCGAGGGAGCCTTGTGGGACTTTCTGACCTCTTGTGGCTCCTTAAGCCCTTTGGGTCTGGTGCACCCTGCAGAGCTCGTCCTTGCCAACATGTGGAGGAGGAGGCAAAGGCTGCTGTGCTCTGGCCAGGATGTTCCTGCCCCAGTTGTTACACTTCAGAGTTTTTTCTTTAATCCTTGAAATGAAGCATTATTGCTGATAAAACCTGTCCTAATGCTGTACTTCTAAAAGCCTTTTCTCTCTTTTTTTTTTTGCTTGGTAGATCTCCGAAGCTGGGAAGGACTCCTTGCCTTCTTGGTTGCACTGGAATGCAGAGAGCAGCTCCCTGGAAGGGCTGCCCCTTGACACGGACAAGGGTGTCCACTACATCTCGGTGACCACTCTGCAGCCCTTCCCCAATGGGAGCTATGTCCCACAGACCACAAATGTCTTCTCTGTTGAGGTCCACCAAGAAGACCACAACGAGCCTCAGTCAGTGCGAGCGGCCGCCCAAGACACAAGTGACACAGCGCCCTTTGTGTGCGGCTCGGAAGAGCCAGTCACTATCCTGACTGTCATTTTGGATGCTGACTTAACAAAAATGACACCAAAGCAGAGAATTGAACTCTTAAATAGAATGAGAAGCTTTTCAGAGGTGGAACTTCACAACATGAAGTTGGTTCCTGTTGTAAATAACAGACTCTTTGACATGTCGGCCTTCATGGCTGGACCAGGAAATGCAAAGAAGGTGGTGGAAAATGGGGCCTTACTCTCATGGAAACTGGGATGTTCCCTGAGCCAAAACAGTGTCCCCAACATCAGCAAGGTGGAGGCTCCAGCTAAGGAAGGAACCATGTCTGCCCGCCTTGGCTACCCAGTTGTTGGCTGGCACATTGCTAACAAGAAACCTCATCTCCCAAAGAGGATGCGGCGTCAGATCAACGCCACCCCTACGCCTTTGACTGCCATCGGGCCGCCCACCACTGCCGCACAAGAGCCACCCACCAGGATTGTCCCCACCCCGACGTCGCCCGCCATCGCGCCTCCCACAGAGACAACGGCACCCCCGGTCCGGGAGCCCATTCCACTGCCGAGGAAGCCAACAGTCACCATTAGAACCAGAGGCCCCATTGTCCAGACGCCCACGCTGGGGCCGATCCAGCCAACCAGGGTAGCAGAAGGCACAGGCACAGCCTCCGTGCCGATTCGCCCCACGATGCCTGGGTACGTAGAGCCCACAGCAGTGATCACGCCACCCTCAACTACCACCAAGAAACCGAGAGTCTCCACTCTGAAGCCAGCCACACCATCTACAACAGATTCCTCCACGGCAATAACACGAAGGCCTACTCGAAGGCCCAAAACGCCCCGTCCAACAAAGCCTCCCAGCACAACCAGATCCCCCATCTCCAAGCTGACAACGGCCTCCCCGCCATCCCGCGTGCGCACCACAGCCAGCGGGCTGCCCCGGCCCTGGGAGCCCAATGAGCCACCCAAGCTGACGAACCACATCGACAAGGTCGACGCGTGGGAGGGCACGTACTTCGAGGTTAAGATACCGTCAGATACCTTCTACGACAAGGAAGACACCACCACTGACAAGCTGCAGCTGACCTTGAAGCTGAAGGAGCAGCAGATGATTGAAGAGAATTCGTGGGTGCAGTTCAACAGCACCAGCCAGCTCATGTATGGCATGCCAGACCACAACCACATCGGGAAGCACGAGTACTTCATGTATGCCACTGACAAGGGCGGGCTCTTTGCCGTGGATGCTTTTGAAATCCATGTCCACAAACGCCCACATGGGGACAAGTCTCCGGTGAAGTTCAAGGCCAGGCTGGAAGGGGACCATAATGCAGTGGTGAATGACATCCATAAGAAGATCATGCTGGTGAAGAAGCTGGCTCTGGCATTCGGCGACAGGAACAGCAGCACGGTCACAGTGCAGGACATCGCCAAAGGCTCCATCATAGTGGAGTGGACCAACAACACACTGCCCCTGGAGCCCTGCCCTCGGGAGCAGATCCGGACTTTGAGCAAAAAAATTGCGGATGACTCCGGCAGGCCGAGCCCAGCTTTCTCCAACGTCCTGCAGCCTGAGTTCAAGCCTCTGAATGTGTCTGTGGTTGGTTCCGGCAGCTGCAGGCACATCCAGTTTGTCCCTGTGACCAAGGATGGCAGGGTGATCTCAGAAGCGACGCCAACGGTGGCGGCAGGCAAAGACCCCGAGAAGAGCAGCGAGGACGATGTGTACCTGCACACCGTCATCCCTGCCGTGGTGGTGGCCGCCATCCTCCTCGTGGCTGGCATCATTGCCATGATCTGCTACCGCAAGAAGAGGAAAGGCAAGCTGACCATCGAAGACCAGGCCACCTTCATAAAGAAGGGCGTGCCCATCATCTTCGCCGACGAGCTGGACGACTCCAAGCCCCCACCATCCTCCAGCATGCCCCTCATCCTCCAGGAGGAGAAAGCCCCACTGCCCCCTCCAGAGTACCCCAACCAGAGCATGCCGGAGACCACGCCGCTCAACCAGGACACCATCGGGGAGTACACTCCGCTGCGGGACGAGGACCCCAACGCGCCGCCCTACCAGCCTCCCCCCCCCTTCACCGCTCCCATGGAGGGGAAAGGCTCCCGCCCGAAGAACATGACCCCGTACAGGTCCCCACCGCCCTACGTCCCCCCTTAACAAACGGGAGGCTCTCGGGGGAGAAGGGGCCTCCAGCTCCACACCGGTGCTGTCTGTGGGCCGGCAGCCCCCTCGCCAGCCGGGAACACGAAACCCCAGCCCGCTCCCCAGCAGGCTCTCCCCGGCTGCGCCCGCCACACCGGAGCGCTCGCGGGACTCGGGGGGACACTTGTTTTATTTTTGCCTAACAAGCTTTGGTTTTATTTTA
>VYXF01006033.1:267991-305126 GCA_013397295.1 Polioptila caerulea | reverse complement strand
GGGACTCGGGTGTGGATTGGCGCGCAGGGCGATGGGGCGGGCTTTGGACGGCGCGGTTGCTATGACGGCCAGCGCCAGGCTCCGCCCGCTCGGGCGCCGCCATCTTGTTGTTGATTCGAGCGGCGGGGAGCGGCGGCGCTGGGGCTCCGCGTTCCGCTGTCNCCACCGGGATGGGCCTGGAGTGGAGGGGTCCGTGGGTGGCCCCGGGAGGAGGGGCTGGGGGGAGCCCGGTACGTGCCCGTGTGTGCGTGGGTGAGACCCGGGCGCTTTCCCCTGCGGGGCCCGCCTGGGGCACGGCCGGGGCGGGGTTCCCCGGGCTGGGCAGCGCGGTGCCGGGGCAGGGCCGTGCCCAGCGGGCACAGCGAGCGTCCCCTCCCTTTGTGCCCTTCCTTCCCTTCCACAGGAGCTGCGCGCAGGAAGGAGCTCGGAAACCGCGGCGGTAACATGAAACCAACATGGTGAGGAGGCTGGTGGGGCTAGGGGCCCGTCCGTGCTGCCCCCCGGCCGGGGAGGGCTGTGGATGGCCCCGGGAGCGCTGGCTGCCCCGGTGGAGACATCCGGAGTGCCTGGCAGTCCCCCGGGGCAGGTGTGCTCATGGGTCTGCAGACCTGGACCGCGACCAACCTTCCCCGGGGTTTCCAAGGAGGAGTTGAATTAGGACAGGTGGTACCGACTCCTGTTCGATTTTGAACCAGGGTCGGTCCCAGAGTCCATATTCCTTAATTTTTAAGCTTCTGCTCAGCTCTCTTTTTAATTTGTTTTGTTTTGTTTTGTTTTCAGAACAATATACTTTAGTATGTGCTGCCTTTGTCATTTCAACCTGTCTTGCTGTTTTTGCTCCATCTGCTTTTCCTCGCTTCTCGTTCACCCAGCTTAACTTGGTGTTCAGAGCTTCCAGTGCTGGGTTCCAAAATTGGCCTTTGCTAATGAAACACTGAATGGTGGGGGCTTGGGTCTCTGTTCATTCTTAATGTAATGTTTCTGTGATTGTTAGAGCTGTGTAAAACATAGTTAGTAGCTTGTCTCACAAAATAATATGCAGTAGTGTCTTGTGAAAGTCTCATTGTAGTGAACTGTCACCTTCAGCTGATATGCTAACACTTGTGTGTGTGGTCAGGCTTTTGATGGAGAAAAACAATGGTATCCTTGTTGTTCATCACTGAAAGATTCTGATTTAGTTTTTATAGAAATTATGTCAGGAGCTTCAAAGTGCTTGACAATTAGGTGTATCAGTTTTTGCATATTGTCACCGTAACCCTAAATAGGTCTCCCCTAATCCCATGCAACAATTTCTTATTATTTAGATTGTGAAATATTTTTCTGGGTTAATGTAGTTCTGACCTAAGGTAAGTGCTTTGTTTTGGAGCTGGAAGGAAAGTGGTAGGTTGTGAAAAGATGTAGTTGTGAGCTCTATAAAGCAAGATGGCATTGGGTTGCTTTTTCAACTGCATCAAATTCTTGTTTTGTCAATGTTTTGAATTGTCCTAATGCTAATTTTTCTCTTTCTTTCTTAGAGGGCGTTTTATGCCCTGTCAGCTTTTTCACCATTTCCAGGTGCATGGATGAACAACCTATGTTAGAGCCAGTTAGGCTGATCTGAAATGTCCTTTTTCATGGCCTTGCCTTTGTTTCCTGTCTAGTAAGGACTTCTGGGAGAACAAGGGAAGTGATCCTTAGCTCCTGGAGGGGGGAAGTTGATGTATACAATGTTATTAGTGTAGGAATCTGTGATGGAAAGAGTAGGATATGCTGGTGGGATACTCTCCTGGACCTAGGTTTTTCATTAGGCACTTTGTGGCAGTTTTTCATGTTTCTTGCACAGAAGAAAAGCAAGTGAACACGATTAACTGTTGAGATGAGAAAAGGGACAGTTTTAAGATCTGCTTCTGATCACCAGTTTCATGTTCTTTGTGTGGTTTCACAGGTACTTCAGCTCATGTAAGTACAGACTGCAACCTATAGGTGGGTCTTGCCTTGTTGCTTGTGCAGGTGAGGATCAGAGTTCCCTGACTTACAGACTGGTCAAGCTGAAGACAAATTGTCAGTTTTTCTACCCAGTTTTGTGAGTGCTTAAATGATTTTGCAGGTCAAGGAATGGAATGGGGTCTTATCTGAGTTCAGGGTAATCTGCTGTGTGACTGTGTAAGAGAGCAACAATGTATTTTTACATTATCTATTTTCTTTTATATGAATATAATTTTAAACCACATTTTTACATATATTTAAAAATTAAATGAAATAGTAGTGCCTGTGCTTCTCTCCTACTTCTGTGAATCATTGTGTGCCTCATCATCAGGCTGACAGCACTAAGCTTATCCTTCTTATAAATATTGTACAAAGAAAAATTAGATGTGCTTTGAGATCTCCTCTCTTGGCAGATTGTGCAAGTCAACTGACTTGGAAGTTACTCTGTCTTGCATTGCATGTAGTGAAAAGTCAAGGTTAGAGTAGTAAGCACTCAGAGGTCAAAAAAGTGCCCAGGCTGGAGTAGTACCTGTGCCCTTAATCAGCCAATTGGCCTTTTGAACCAGTGTTATGATTTCTTCTTAATCACACAGTTGTGTGCTCTGCTCATCCATCTGAGCTGCCTGGTTTGTTTCTTTCCTTTTCTCCCATCAATATGGAGCTTGTTCCTTTAGGGTAAAACGATCAAACTCTGAAATGTGACATTGTTGAGCTTGACTGGTGCGATATGAGGAGCCCTGTACAAGCTTGGGGCTATTTGTTGACCATCTGCTTACAGGGCACAGTCTCTTTCATCCAGTGGATCACCAAATGCTTGTAAAAAGGTCTGATCACTTTTCAGATTTCAGTTTTTAGTTAGTTTCTCCGTGCTAAAGGTTTTTGTGGGTCTGGTGAATTCTGGCTGGCATGCTGGGTATGGAGTGGCACTGGCTGTGGTTTCCATTGGGATAAGAATTGTGGGTGCTAAGTTTGAATTGGATATCCAGAACCCATGCTCCACAGGAGGTGTGTGTCTTCCATCTGTGGTTGAAATGCAGATACTGAAGCCATGGAAAATCTGATAGAGGCCTTAATTATTGCAGTGTAACCCAGGCACTTCACTTGCTGTCAGTAGATTCTCCCAATCTGTCCATCAGGAATTAGCTCGTAACTTGTTGGAGATGTGAGCGTCTCAGTGGAGTGTCGATGTTGGGATTTATTGTCTCCAAACTTAGTATTGACAAAAAGCTGCAGCCTGATTTGTTTACTCTTGCATTTGACAGTATCACGTTGTCAGTTTTGGTGCTGGGCAGGGTTTAGCATTGAACTTGACTTGCAGAGTTTGTGTGTGGCTCTCTGCTTGCTTGTTTATATAATCTGACATACCTAGGAACAACTGCTTTAATTTCTGACCTCTCAGTCTTTGAGAGGGAATATATCAAAAACAAGTCTAGTAAGTACAGAGGGTCCCTAGTGAGGTCTGAAATGGGTGAGCTCAAGAAACAGAGCAAAAGAAAAGAAAACGTGACAGAATCCACTGCAAGAGTCCTGTCAAGTATTTGTGTTACGTGCTGTAAACTGAAGGAACTCTTCAGCTATATGGAGCAGCAGCTAGCAGTCTCCCTCATTTCTATTCCTGATGTGACAGGAATGCAGAGCAGGATGCTGTCCAGTGTTTAGTATCAGGTTTGTTGCTGGTGTGGTTGGGGGAGGAAGAGGAAGTGTGTGTGTGTGGCTGTTCAGTTTCTGTTCTGCACGCATCGCCCGTGTGCAGTGTTGTGCCGTTCTGATGTGGCAGCAGCTGTTATTTTTGGCTTTCCCAGTGTGCTGTTCGTGTAGATGTGCTTCCTAATAGATGCAATTCTCTTAATCAGTGTGTTGGGCTGCCTGTGCTTCCCGTGTGGTCCATGCTGGTGTGAACCACTCTGCAGATGGTATTGAGGTGCAAGTTCTTTGCCTTCATTTATTTCCATAAGCTTCTCCGTATGCATTTTGAGTGGCATTAACAGTGTGGAAAAGACAAGCTTCTTAAGCTTGCATTTCTTTTGCATCACCCCTGTCAGTATGTGGAGTCATTAATGTTTGAAGCCCTTCTTTGGGAGTAAAGGAATAAGCTTTGCTGTTACAGGGTATCTCTATCTCTATAATGCATCCACAGTAGATAAAATGGGTGCAGTTGTTTTGTTAACAAACAGCACAGAGATAGCTGCCATAATTATATTAGTAGAAGATCGGTGTCAACCAAATCTGATAAAAGCAGTGGAAGAGGTTATGATATGGATATGTCTGTCCTGGTGGGACGTCACTACACGTGCTTGGGAGCTGCAGTAGATAAGCTGTCTCTGATTTAGCTTTTGTAGTTAGAAAGGTTATCTCCTTTACCAGCTGTCCTGCTGCTTTGCCAAATCCTACCTCCCTTCTGTTGGGGCCTACAAACAGGCCTGTTCAGCTGCTGGGGTTTAATATTCTCTGCTTCAGCCTTTCTTCCCTAATGCCCATCTCTGCCGGTGAGGAACAGTCATGGATCCTGCTCTGCTCCACCCTGGTTGGGAATTTTCAGCTGAGGGTGGCTGAGGCAAGTGGGGACAGTGTGTCCCCTCAGCCCAACTGGTGGGTTTGGTAAAGAGCATCTGTCAGAGCCCACAGGAATAAGTGAGAGCATTTGCATCCTGAAAGGAACTTGTGAATTCCAGTCCCAGTCTCTAGGGAAGGCATGCTCTCAAACATTCTGAATTGACAAGCAACTAAAGATCTAAATAAAAGCTCATGTAGGACTTGCTAACTTGTTTCCATACATCATTTTGCAGGCTGACTTGCTTCTGGGGTCCTGCTCCCTCTCAATTGTGAGAAGTTGGCTCCATATTCCAGTGACTGCTCAGCCAAAGGAGCTTGGGTGATATCTCCAAGGTAACTTTTTTCTGTTTTCCTCGGAATACATGTGCAGCCACCTTAGAGATGCAAAGAGAAATAAACTACTTGCTTTTTACGTCTCCCTTTGTAATTTTGCCCTTCAAGTAAGGATATGTAGATAGAGTTTGTGGGAGTTTTGTTCTTCTCTTTGAAGGATACTACAGGAGCACCCAGGTAAGTGCACTAGCACAGAGTAAAAAAATTCAGTCCTGTTCATTCACCAAATCAGTGTCAGTTCTTTGTAATAACTAAAATTCCAAGATTAGGAGGCTCACTTATGCTCTAGTAATTCTGGCCATTTAGGTGGCTGATTTAGAGCTGAATCACCTTATGAGGATTTCAGAACACTTGTGATTGTCTGCTTTTTTCCTCTCCATTCTGAGGTTAGTTTGCTGAAAGCTGATAAGGCTGATCTGATAGTCTTTCAGTTTCAAAGAGATTACTTCGTGCTGTCTTGAATTTGGAAGAAAGTCAATCATATCTCTTTTTCCCTGTCTCTTTATCAACAAAGCTCAGTGTACCTGTGGTATGAAAAGACTCAAATGACCTTGTTTCTTTAGCCATGCTGTGTTTAGTGGTTGTCACACAGTTCGGTTTCCTGGTGGGGAAGCCCCTGACCTATGTGGGGTGTGGTCTTTCTTAGTTAGAAATGCAAAAGGTAATGACCAGAGAAGGTGAACTCCACAACCTTTCTGGGCTAGGGAGAGGAGACATGTGGTGCCTTCCCTTCAGGATGTGCTCCTGTGTCTGTCACTGCTGACTTAAGTGCTGATCTAGAGCTAAACTACTGTATAGCATATATATTCTGTTCTGACATTTCTCTTTTCTTCCCCCCCCATAATTCTATACTGAACTGCATTTTCCCCAAATTTTTAAACTTCCAGAACACATTAATGCAAAATATCATGTAATCTTTAGTTCCAATTAATGTTGTTCTGTTGTTGGTATAAAAGTATTGTCAAGCATTTCCAAAAATGGGTTTAGAAATCTTAAAAAGGGCACAAGAAGATAGGGCTGGCTGTTTGTTCTGTCCTTTGACTGTACTGTCTGAGCAGCTTAAGCACGTGTGGGGAGCAGTCATGATCTCATTACAGCTAACTATAGGTGATAAGCAGCTTTGAGCACCAAAATCAGTGCACCACCAAGTGCAGATGTCAGTGAGTTATTTAAAGCAGGAAGGATTTGGGAGAGAAGCCTGGGGGCTATATAGTCCTGTGTCTTACTCAGTGTCTGAATCAAACCATCGAAGAACTGGCATGGAATTGCTGGAGGTATTGCAGAAGATGAGGCATGCTGCTCTTGCATTGGTTTGTTGGGTTAAAAAATAGTAAAGTCCTGGAGCTTCGGAAGAGCCTCACAGCACTGCTGCTTGGTGAAAGGTTTCTTGCACTTTTCCAAGCTGTGGTCTTTCAGTAAAGCTGTGTGACACATCTGAGGAATAGACCTGTTGAATTCACAGGGGTGGGATCTCATCCCACAAATATGGAAATAAAAAGAACTTCAGTCTTTTGAGTCTGTCCCAAAAGAATTGTTGAAGCAGTCTGGAGCTCAGTTTGTATTGAAACAATACATATGCAGGGTTTTTTTAGATAGTTTCTTAAACACCCCCATGCTTCCTGTAATAAAACCCACATCATGTTTCTCTCAAAGATGTGGATTTTACTTAGATTAAATGTTGCACTGTATAAAATGTTTATGGATCCCCTTACTTTTGCAAATAATGTAGTGGTTTGCTTTATTTTCTATTAGAACCACATATTGTGTGTTTTCTTAATGCTGTGCAAGTGGCATTTCTTTTACTTGGGCATAAATCTTCTTTAGGTAATTGTGGTCTTAATACTTCACAGTTCTTACCACAAGTGTTGGCCTGAATACACTTATTAAAATTTGACAGTAAGCTAAATGTGAACCAATAAGCATTATCAGGCATGCTTTGTGCATCTTTTATTTTTATAGAACTGAGGAAAAACCTCTAAGTCTATTTTAGTCAGACTGAATAGGTGTCACTGTTGTGCATCATGCAGAGTCTGAATAGTTTTCACTTTTCTTCAGGTGCTCTGCACACTGTTGTTTGTTTTGTTTTTGTTTTTGTTGGTTTTTTTTTTCCTATAATAACAGCTCTTGGGGGTTTCTTTTTTTTCCCCTTAATCATTCTTAGCTTTAGTTAAGTTAGATCACAGAAATTTCCATTCCTGTGGTCTGTGTGTTAGTTATGTAGCATCCCTAGCACTGACACTTCCAATGAATTTCTGCAGTTTAGAAAATTGAACCTGTTGACAATTTGGTTCACCTAATGACAAAAACCAATTGTCTTAAAAATAAGTTCTGATTTGTGAATGCAGCTTGACTCAAATATTCTTAGTTAAGATAGTTAAGGGTATTGTATCATCCATCAGCCAAAAGTGAACCAAGGTCTTTATTCACTGATGTTAAAATATCTTCCTAAAACCTGGCAATTAAAGATCACAGGTTAGATAATGAAGTGATTAAAACTTTGTTTTTTGGAGTTCCTCCTGTTGTGACATGACAACCAGAAAAAATTCAAAACCTTTAAGTATTCTGCCAAAGATCAGTGTCCCATGGTAGTGACCTTGCCAGGTTGACTCTTCTGTGAGCACAAAGCACTTTGTTTCAGGTTTCCTGACATTTGCAGGTTTTTTATGATTCTCAAGGAAGAGAACTTTGTGTTATTTTCTACCCATTATGCTTGGTATTTTGTGTTTTTCAGCCTGAGATGATTTTGGCACATGTTATCACACTGTGTTGATCTGGAAGAGAAAATTAAGGGGAAATTGGCTTTCCCTTGCTACGTACAACTCGTGGTGTGTTGTGGCTGTGAGGATACATGCGATTTAGCAGACTGTTATTTTGTAGAGAAAAAACCCAACCCAAACCAGCCTGCAGCATGGCCTTGCAGTGTCTTCAGAAGAATTTAAAGTGTGAAAAACCAAGGAACCTGTAATACACTTGAGAGAGGTTTTGCTGTTAAAAACAAACTTGCCACATTTTGTGTGGTTTCCAGATGAGTGTGCTCTGCTTTTTTAGCATATGGGGAAGACGATTTTTTTATGTTTATGCAGGTGCTGCATTTAATTATCTACAAACCAATTTGACATATCAGGTGTAACATCCTTTCTTTTTGCTTTGGCTTTACATCTCTTACATAACCAGTGGCCTCAGTTGTTGGTAAGTGGCACAGTAGAAAGCCTGTTGGAAGGAGCTTTGAGATCCACTTCAGCAGCTTAACATTTAGATAAGATATTGGGAATTTGTGACCTGTAGAGTGTTTACAGGGACTTGTTTACGATTGCTTCAGTGAACAGGAAGTTAAATATAGGCTTTGTTTGTCTGATTCCTCACTTCAAATGAAGAGGAGAAGTTTCTTGTTTCAAACCCTCAGACAGAACTGGTTGGTGTGGTAGAGCATTTCAAGGGGCCTGCTGCCCAGGGTTAGTGTATAGGAGAGTAGTAATGAATATATGAATAATGGAATATTAAAGGTCCCTTTGAAAGATGCTTGAGAAATAGAGTGGAGTGAACTGTGTTCAGAGCTCCCTTCTTGGATATTTCCTTTTGCAAAGCCAAGTTACATTGGATCCCTAGGAAGTGTGAGGTTTGCTAGAAGAAGGTACCAAAGGATGGTTGTACTGGCTCCTGATTAGGTAAAATAATCTTGCAGACATTTTTTAATGCCAGGTTTTGGATTTTGTCCTTCAGAATGTGTAGCACCTTGCCAAGCTTGAAGTTGTGATTGTCTGACTGATGCATGTGTCTCCTGAGAAGACAGCCTCAGGTTCAGGTTGCCTTTCATTTTCACTCAGCAGGCTGGGCCTCCTGTTAATTCTTTGTCCTTTACCTTCCAGAACGTGCTGCAAGCCACAAAACAACCCCAAGGTATTTTAACAGCTTTAAGATTTTCAGTATGAGTGATTGAAAGCCTTGCAGATTATGCTGATCCTCAGGAAAGTTACAGGATAACAACAGGCCCAGATCAAAATCCCCTCCATGACCCTGGGTTGTGTGCCACGTGTGTTCTGCCATATTGAAGGGGTGAGAGTGTCCTATATGAAATTCTGTTTAATCTGGTTTCAAGTGAAATGACTACCTTAGCTTTCAATCCCATCACATACTATGTCATATATTTTACTTCAATTAAGCACTAGATTTAGTGCACTGTCTTTGTCTAAAGTGTGTTTGCCATGACAGACCTCACTATTTCCCATTCCAGACATCAAAAATGAAATGTTGCCCTTTACCCTTGAATTTTCCATGGCATTATTTACTTTCTTGGAGCACTTGCATTGAGATTTCCCTCCCCCAACATAGAGCTCGTTTTTTTCCCCCTTCCTTTTCAGTGTTTTTAGTTTGCTTTTTTTTTTTTTTGTAGGTTGACAATAGAAGAGAATATACTGTATATAAGAATGTACCTTCCTTTGGTCCTTTCTCATGGAGAAAGAAATCACAGTGGAGTGTCCAGTTGAGAAGTTATAGCTCATGTTTTCTTGCTTGTGACCCTCAAGGGTCACTTGCTTAGGAAAATTAAACTGGTATCAAGTAGGGGGCATGGATTTGCAAGGTGATTATGTGGCTTTAACTCCCTGTGGACGTGCTTATAAGGTTGTTTCTGCTACAACTGCTTGGGACAGCTGCAGTAACCAGCATGTTCATCCTTACCTAGTAAAGCTCTGCCAGTGGAATCCCTTAATGTAGATGCACTGATAGTGTTAAAATGACACTTCTAAGGTAAAGCTTGTTTTGCTGGAGGTGTTGAGAAGGAAAAGAGTGAGGAGTGCTTTATTTGTCGTTATGAGTAGCACTTTTTTCAAGGAAAAAAATTACATGGAAAAGTGGGAGCCCAAAATATATCTTTTCCAGCTGAAGTAGTTTTTTCATTGGCAGTATAAAGTTAGAAGGGGTTGCAGTGAGAGAGGAGAGCATCTCTCATTTGGTCATAGAAGATTTTACCTATCCATACAAACCTTGGTGTATTTATTCTACCTTGTATTTATTCTAGTCTACTTGAATGTACAGGGCAATCTGCAGTTCCATTTTCTCATACAGTAAATTAAGTGGTGTCCTGAGCATTGGTATAATCTGTAGTACTGTATAACAAACTGTATTGCATTTCTCTGACCTTTTTCAGATGTTTAAGAAAACCTCAAATTTTGTTTGGTATTGATGCCTCAGAATTACAGTAGCAGAACAAACCATTAGTTAACAACTGCTCCTTGTGCTTTTGGCACAAGAATTTGTTTACCAGGGTGAAGTGAGCTTGTTTGGATAATCTTGCTTTTATTCCCTTAAGTCTTTCTATTGGACTGACGTGCTCCTAGATTGTCTCTCTGTTTCTGCCATATAAACAGAAAAGTTGGTCAAGGATTTGGGTCTTCAGCTGAACAGCACCACATTCACTCGAAAGAGGTGCCCTAATTTGAGTCTACATTAACAAAACCAATTCAGTTGTTCATGTACTGGGAGATAAGTTCTTTAGATTTTGAGAATTTTAATTATCAGGCAAGACTACATTGAAATGAAGTGCAAGGGGATCATGAAAAGTGAAATGATTGCTGTAGAAGTAGCAAGATAGTCAAGTAAATTGTTGCTTTCTGGAAAGCTGTTTTTCTGCTGGCTGAAGTACACCACAGCTGAATGGTTTTACCAAGATCACAGAAACGTTCAGCTGAAGCATCAAAACTAGTAGCCTGTTCCTGGTTCTTTCATTTCCATTTGGGTAATCTCAGGTAGATTATAGTTATCTAAAAGATATCTGTTATCTAAAAGGATCTGTTGACCAAATCAACTGAGCAGTTTGCTGACCTGTTAAGCTTCAGGAGAGAGATGTAAGAATAGCTGCATTTCTCCTGGCTTTGAGTGTTTTACCAGTGTTCAGACAGAAGTTGTGCTGTCTGATAAAACTGCAGGATGCCATTAAAGACCTGCCAAATGTGTTTTCTGCTTCCCCACGTAGAAGACAACGAGTGTAGCTGAGGCAAAATGTTTGTTTAGCTTTATCTTCACGGTTAGACAGAGAAAGAGAAAATTCTGATGTGTATGCCTCTCCATTCACTCTCAAATGCTGTTGTAGCTGCCAAAATGCCATGGTGTATCTCTGTCTGCATATGTGAGATTAAAGTCCTCTTGGGTACTGAAATTGCAGCTCACATGAGGCTGTGAAGCTGTTAGTGCCTTGCATTCTGTGGAGGGGTAGATGGAGCTTATGCAGGCATCTTAAAAATCAGAGTGTGTCTTTTTGTTCAGAGCTGCTGTTTGTGTATCACCTACAGTTTTGGCAGAACATCCTCAGTCAGGATGCTGCTCTGATGTGATCTGGTGGTGACAAGAGGCAGAGGTAGAGCCCAAGCCATGGCTGAGCAGATGTTTTTTTCTGGCCACAGAAGTGAGAAGACAAGTACAGTACCAGTGTTTGCTTTTTTGAGTCTTAAACTCATTGTCTGACAATAGGAGTTGTACTGAATGAGCATTGCCACAGTTTTTCTGAAGGCAGAGATCCTGCAGTCCCCAGCTCCTTTAAGAGAGCCAGTTACTTGGAATCCCCTTATCTAACACTGTTCATTTCCATATAATTAATTCTCAGGCAGCTCAGAAAAAGGGCAATGTATAGATCTGAGGAGGAGATGGATCAGAGTGGTGTCACAGCCCACAGTGTATGATAGGAATTGTAAAGCTGCTTTACAGTGAGCTTGAAGTGAACCAAATCAAACACTGGTTTACAGAGGCCCTAAGGGTGAGATTAGCTGGTTTGTGATGGTTCTTTGTGGCAAGTCTGTGTTTGGTTTTGATGTATAACTCTTAGACTTGATGTGTTTAAATCTATATGTTGTCCTAATTCCTAAGGAAACAAAACATTTGTGCTGCTTCCTGAGTACTGGAGCCAGCTTCTGCTCCTTACCAGCTGCCTTTGCTCTCCCCTCCCTTTGCACAGGACGTGTTGTTGTTCACAATGTGCTCTTTTGGATGGAGTGTCTGGATCTTGACTCTGGGGTCAGTCTCTTCAAGCTGAGAAACATTTCCCTTCACAGATCCTAAATGGCTGCTTACCAGTAGCCATGCTTTGAAAATTCCCTTCTCCTTGTCCCAGGTGGCAATGTCTTGGCTTAGCTTTCCTCTGCAGCCTACATGCAAAGCAAAGACAAAGGAAAAGTGTTTGAATAGCTGTGTAAGTTTTCTGAGTAGCAGAGTATTGCAGGACTGTACTCTGAAGGTAAAGGGGGAAGTGCAACTTTTTTAAAGCATTGTGAAATGGAAAACCACAATATAAACAGCAGTGTGATGTTTTCCTTGTTAGCAGTGGTAGGAAGAGGCAGGTGGGAGAACTTTTTGCCTCTGGGCCTAATGAAGCCCGTTTGTCTTTAGCATTTAAAGTCTCACATAAATAAGTCACTGCAAAGGGAATTTTGCTTAAGTCAGGTCTCAGTCAGCAGCTTAATAGAATGTGGTTTCTAAAACTCGTGGAGAAGGGTTTAGAGCAGTTAATGTGTATCATGCAAGTTCTGCTGCAGTTGCTATTTTTTCTATACTTTCTTCTTTTTATATTTTTTTTTTTATTTTGGGGAAGTAAGTAGCTGAGCTATTGGGGTAGAGGGCAGGGAGCCTGCATTGCGCATCTGCATCGTGACCTGAGGAGTGAATCAGCTCAGTGATGAGTTGAGCTATGGTGAGTTGTCCCGCCATTTTCTGGCAGGGAGAGTTCCTGACAGTGGCTTCAGTGTATGGGTGAGGAAAATCCAGTTTGAGCCTGCCTCTGCTGCTGCAGGAGATGCATTTAATAGCATCCATGCCTTTGCTGAAGGGACTCGTGCTTGAGGCAAAAGCTCTGTTGGTTTTGTTGTTTGCCCAAGTAAAAAATTTTATCATTGGAAGAAGATACTGAAGTTTTCAAATCCATGTTGTTCCCAGAAGGGGGCAGGGGAGACTTGCGAGTTGTGGAGTTTGATAAAAAGTACTTTTGTTTGGTTTTGTGACACTTCCGTGCTGGCTTTCAGGCACAGCAGGCTCTGCCGCTGCCCTGGCAGCAGGAGCGTGGCACGATGAGACACCTGCTCAGTGCCAGGAGCCTGCAGCAGGGACCTGGGCTGCATGCCTTCCATGCCTTGGCTCTGCTTTCCCTTGGGGAGCATTGCAACAGCTCAGAGATCTCTCCTGCAGTTCCCCCTCATCTGATACACTGAAATGATACGCCTGTTAAAGCTATGGGAGAGTGGAGTCATTGTAAAACATGCCCATTCCTATACCAAGAGCAGTCTGGACAGTTGGCATCTTAAGTTTGTGAAAATCTTAGTTCCTTATTCTGTCATCTAGATTTTTATTCTTAATTAAAGCTGGAAAAAAGCTTATCCATGCAACTTTCTTAGGGATTTTCGGGGGGGTCTAGGTTTGCTCTTTACAGACCTAACTTCCATTTACTAAATACGCTCAGCCTGGCCAGCAGTGAGAAGGAGGCTGTTTTGCCAAATGTTTTAGAAATGGGCTCATGCAACTCCAGCAAGTTTGTTTAATGTCTGCAGAGTGACCTGGGGTTTCTTTGACAACCTGGAATACAGACAGAACAAACTTGGCCATGTTAGTCTGCATTTCTGTCTCTGAATGGGGGAAGCAGCTACTTTCTCACAGGAATTGCTTTTTGCAACATTCTTGATAATTTTGACATAACTTCTACCTCTACACTGGCAGTAAAGAGTAAACAAAGACTCTGCCGAATAAGGGGGCTGGATGAGTGGTGCACAGACTTCCTTGAGGTATTTGGTGGTTTTTATGCCTGAGTGAGTCTTCAGTTGCAAGATCTCCTGGCTCTTGTGTCTAGAGACAAGAAAGAGGAACCAGCTGTCAGAAGCAAATGGAAACAGAGTGGGGGATTGCTTGAGAGAATTGGAGCCTTGGGAGCCCATGGGACCTGATGGTGCTGCAGTGCCAGTCTTGGTCATCTTGGAAAAGTCACAGGGATGCTGGCACATCTGTGATCACTCATCTTCAAAGGATAATCCAGGGTGGTCAATCTCCCTTGAGTCCTGGGGTCAGTCGTGAGTCAGGTCCTTTTGGTACACCTTTCCTGTGTGAAACATGTGGAGGAATGTGACTGGGAACAGTTAGGATGGATTTACTGACTCTAAGTTGTGTCTGACGCACCTCATTGTCTTCTGTAATAAAATAATCGGATTTGTGGATGAGGAAGAGCACTAGAGGCCATTTAGCTTAAGTTTGCTGGGTGTTTTGACACTCTCCCTCAGTATTCTTGTATGCAAGTCGGGACATTACAGACTGGAAGGGCGGAGTATGAATTGAAGCACATCAGGGAATTCTGAGGAGTAAATGGAGTCAGAGGCGGATGAGCGGGTGATTCATGGAGCTCTTTCCACACAGGACATTAGCTTCTGAAAGTACTCTTAATCAGTCTTTTTTTTTTCCCTCCTGAATGTCGTTCTTTGCCACAATGTGATAAGAGTGGATGGAAGACAGCATTTAAGAGACTGTCTGGTTGAAATTCATCAGTCTGGCTCATTATCAGCGTAGAAGATTAATCTGTCTTTTCTTGGGAAGCAGCGTGTGGGGGTTCACATGAATGTTCTTCAAGATTACCTTGTTCTGTTTTTTATTCAGGCTTGTGTATTTGTGATTGCCACTGAACTATAGCTAAATACACAATACATGGTAGTTTTGGAGATTTCAGCCATACCTAGGGAGGATGTGTTTGGAATGCTGCAAGGTTAGTTTGAAAAGAAGAAAAGCAATCAGTCAAAACAAAATAATTTGGTTTTCAATGGGTTACAACTTCTTTGGATTTGACAGACTTGCTATTATAAAAGGTGATCTGGAGGTTTTCTGTACCTAATGTGTGCTTTGAATTCTCTTCAGTGTTCCTAAGATACTGTGGAGCATCTGCTAATCTTTTCAGGATTACTTGTCTGAAAAGAATACTGTTTCATTAGATCTGGTCAGGCTAAGGTATATATACTTATGCCCAAGGAACTGTAATTGCAAAATTCAGTGTATGGTGCTTCTTTGGGAATTTTTTTTCCTTTCCAGTACTGCTGTTACTGCCTTGCTGCAGCCAGCGGTATGTGTTGGAATTAAGAATTCAGTTTAAGCTTTCTAGTGTGGTAGTGTGCCAGTTATGAGCAAAGAGGTTAATGGTCTTACATAATGCTGGTCTTGAGGTTTTTTGCCACTACAGAATCAAAAATAGCAATTAGGAGTTAATTTTTTTGTCCTAGTTGTGTATTTTTCTGTGAGAATCAATTATCTGCAGCAACTGACTTTCTAATCAAAGCTGTTTTTTCTGTTTTAAAAGCATCATAATTTAAAAATTGAGAACAGTACTAAAAATCCAAGTTCACCACAAGCTGCTTACCTTTGTCTTTCAGTTAGTGGTCTCTTGGAAAGCTATAGATCATTCTTATTTTATCAGAACTGCCTAAGGAATGTAATTTTAGCTCCTCTGCGTTTATGGCTTTTGAAGTAATTTTTCATGGGTTCAGCTCCTTATGGCTTTTGTGTCTCTGTGGTTAACCCTGTAGCTTCTCTGTGCAGTTACTGGTTAAAACTCTTCAACTCTTGGCTTCACTTTGCTCTTGCACTGTATAGTCTGAAACAGCCCAAACCGTGGAGTTCTTACAGATGCATCTGAGATCTTCTGTTGTGTTAGCCAGTACTTTTTTTTTTTTCTTCTAAGAACACTTCACCATTTGTCCCAAATGGGAGCTGGCTGTGTCCATTAGGATTAGCTTGTATGTGTGTCTAATCTCATCCTAAATCTCCATTCACAGAGATTCTGGCACTGTATTCCTTCCAGTTGAGGTTTCCCTTCATGTCTAGTCCCACGTTTTTTTCTAATTGTGGAATTCATAATGCATTGTGACTTTGATTATGAAGAAAAAATGTAAGTGTTCACCTCTATGGCAGCATGGATTACTTTACATCTGTGCACTGTGACGTGGCAAAGGGAATGATTCCTGGTTATGTTGTATAGGGAAGACTCTGGATTTGCTTTGTAGACTCCATTTAGAAGTGTCCAAATAGTGTCTTTTTGGAAGGTGAAAAAAACCCCTAAAGGACAGGGAGGAGAGTTGTCCTCAAATTCTTGGTGTCTGATGTCTGTGAAAAAGAAGGATTTATGTAACTGAATGCTGCATTCTGTTCCTTGGCTTTCTCTCTGAGGTGCCAGCATGTTCTTGCAGGGCATTGCTGCTCTCACTTCCTGACAGCCCACCTGGGCTTAGTGCCTGCTGAGGCTCTGCTTCAGTACATGAGCTGAGGAGCTGTGAACCACATTCACTAGACTTGCCCTAATTTTTTAGCACATGATGATCTCTCCTTTTCAGTCTTTGCTTGATGAACTGTCTGCTTCCAGGGTAGTTAGCAAGCCTGCATGTGCAGATAACCTGAATTGGGATTTGAGCAGGGAAGCACTAAGCAGATCCACAGCTGGGTGTGTGACAACACAAAGAAGAGTCCCCTCCAAACATCAGTGTCTGTGGCTTTCCCCACTTGCATTAGAGATTCCATTAAGAGTCTGGTCTTTGAGCAGTGATCTTGTATATTTTTCTGATATGTCCTCTTTTCCATCAGAAGAGAGATAAGACGGAATATTAATGTGTAATAACAGTGGGCTGGTAGCTGAGTAGAAGTCTCCCAAGGGTAGGATTCATAATCCTCTTAAAGGAGAGGAGAATCAGAGGCTTGGGAAGGTCACCTTTTGCGGGGTGAGAAACAATCCCTGCGCAAAGCTCTGTTGCCTTTATGATCAATTCCTCTCCCATTTTCATATTTCATCTCACAGCAGCAGAAAATAGATCTAGATGAATCCTGCAAGAGTCCTGACCCCTGTAAAACTCCCACTGCCTCAGGTCTGACTACCTGCCAGAAGACAGCTGTGTGTATTTGGGTTGGTTATCTTGTGTGACAGGGTTATGGAGTCTCACTGAATAGAGACACTGGTCTGTTCCCCATGAGACACTCTGATCCAAGTGCTTCTGCTTAGTGCTCTGCACCTTCACCACAGTCTTACCTTTGCCTTATTTTGTTGCAGCTTGTGTTGGAGAGTTGTGAGAAATTCAGATGTATAAATGCAGTCCTAAATGACAGCTTTACTGAATTTCTTGAATGTTTAAAAACCCTGTAATATGTGTATTTGATGTTTAAAGTGCAGTTTAAAGTAACTTTCAATGTTAGTGACTGTAAGTGGCCAGAAATTTATTAACTTCTTGCTTGTGATTTATGGTATTTTAGTGATGTGTTGGGACAGAGATGTAGAATTTGCTCATGAATGTAGTATTTTCTTTGAAAGACCTACTTTTTTTGCAAGATTGTCGAAATACCATGGAAACTTGCTGCTTGTTCAAGCAGCAGCCACAGCTTAATCTCTGAATTTTGGAGGAGTGAATTCTGCATGGCAGTGGCCCAGACTATTCTTAAAGTGTGCTTTAAGATGGCAAGTAAAAACTGAATTTTCTGCATCTCTGAAGCAAAGCTGAGCCTTCCAGGAATCCCCAATTTGATGAAAACAGTGTCCAGAGTTAGGTATTACAGGCAGTGATGAGAGCTTGCCACAGCAGATGTTGATCATGAGGAAGTGGGTGTGAGGCTAAGTCATGAAACATACCTTAGTGATATTTTCCTGAGGAGACCCTCCAATGTCCCTGCCAGTGAGGAATTGCTGTGCACAGCCAAGGGTGACGTGTCTGCTCCCCAGCAGTTCAGGGGTTCGCACACAGACGCAGCTTCTTGGGCCTGTGTTGGCACAGGAGCCCTTTCATGGTGACACAGGGGACAAATGACTCATTCCAGCTTCGTGTCACCTTCAGTGTCATTGCACCTCCATTGCTTCACAGGAACTGCTGCAGTGGTTTCCTACACAGAGCCCTTTAGATGGATCAACTCTTCCTTCCTAAAAAGCTTCGTTGTGCAGAAGTGGTCAGCTTTCTGATGTGACTTTCTTAATAGTTTAACCAAGGTAAAGAGAACCTTGGATGTAACCCAGGCTGCAGTTTCTAAGAATTCTTTGTTGTTCATGAATCAGTGTTGTTTGTATAATGTTGTTGTCACTGTTCCCCCTGGCTTTGCTCCCCAGTACTGCTTGTGCATGCTGCTGCTGTTTGTCATGCCCTATTTAATCACAACAGGCTGCTCCTCACTCTCCTCTATATATTTTAGCAGCTCTTTTGCTCTGAAGATAATGCTGGTATCAGATAAATTAAAGATTTATTTTTTAGGAAATAGGGCATTTTAAATATTAATGGTGTGTTGTGGAAGATGAAAACATGAAGAATTAGATTGCAGATTTTTTAATGTACTGTTTAAATCTTTTGAACCAAAGTGGTTTTGTGTAACTATTAGGTAGTTATGTTGTGATATTTTATCTATGTTGAAAAAGAGAGCAGCTTCACAGTTGCTAGAAGCTGGAGTTTTGCTGTGCCTTGATTCCCACTTTCTCCCATGTTTTGATGCTGGGGGATTGTTGGTCAGATGTATTAGGGACCTGATCCAACTGCAAACTGAAGGCTTTTTGTTTTGTTTTATCTATTGCTGTTTTGTTTTCCTACCAGATTGGGTACTTACTGTAGCTGTCTGCAGGGGTGCTGATGCTGGTGTAAAGAAGATGTCAGGAGAGGTGAAAAAGTCAAATGATGTTTCTGCTGCAAATGACAGCTCACGTCTCTAAAGTCAGGGGGTGAGACTGTTCTCTGAGCAGGGCAGCTGGAGCTGAATGGAACTGGCTCTGCTCCTCTTGTGCCTGCCCTTGCCCTGCTCAGTGATTGTCCCCTTTTACTTTCATTGGGCACTGGCAGTAAACCAGTTCAGGAAGCCACATTGGCAAAAACAACTTTTCTTTTTTTCCGGGTTAACTTGTTTGCCAGGCTGGTTTCTGAGCAGAATCAGTTAGTGCCAGTGCTGACTCAGGAGAGAGGATGGGTTTGAAGAATGCTGACTTAGATTTACTTAAACTGTCATGAAACTATAGCCTGAGATGCTTGTTAAGGAATAAAGGGGAAGGTTTGCCAATTAGCAATTTTTTCAGTTTTGTGTCTTCATGGATTGATGTGATGACATCTACAAAAAAGGCTGCTGAACAGCTTAGGGACTTATTTTTTTGCCTTCTAGAGCAGACACAACAGAAACTGTAGAAGGCTGGTTTCCTGAAGCTGTTTCATTAATGTGCCTCTTGCCCTAAACTAGAAGTCAGATCTTAATGGTTATTGAGTCTTTTGTGCCTTGTTTTCAATGAGAAGGCCTTTCACAATGGTGTGTGTCTGATGCAGATACCTGTCACCAGCTGAAAGCAGAGAACCAAGTATTTCCCATTAGGTTCCCAGGCAGCCATCAAAAAAGGAGGTATTTTCAGTAGATTCTGTTTCAAACAGTATTTGAGCTGGTAATTTGGGAAAACCTTCAGTCTGTTTCTCTCATGGTTGTTTCTAAAGTGTGCTAGCATGGCATCATTGCTTAGTGCTAATTCTGGTTGTCAGTATTCCTATTTGTATTTCCATGTTCAAATAAAAATTCAGCTGCAATTTGAAGAGTTGCCAAAACCACAGATAGGCTCCCCTGCTCACTCTTTGAATGTCACAGTCTTCAAATTAGTGGGAGCCTGCATATCACGTAGGCTTGTGTTTCTTGAATGGAAGATCACCAAGATAGTTAGTGGTTATGCAATTTCTGGGAGAGTTCTGTTTCAGAACTTGGCCCAAAGCTGTTCATTTGCATTAGTGACTTGGTTAGTCATGTTTTTTATGTTTATTTCAGCATGCAGACTGTAAAAATGCTATATAATTTTGGACAAGCAGCAGCTCGAGGGAGCTCAGTAGCCATGCTTTAGCTGTAGGATAGACATCAGTGTGACCTCATTTTGTCTCCTTGAAGAGACCCTCCACGTTTGCAAGCAGTGGCAGTCAAGTCCCCTACGTGTTCAGTTTGGTCAGTGATCCTGTTCTACAGCAGCCATGAAACGAGGTGACCTGGGAATGCAAATGTTGGCTTTAGGCACAGGAATAACCATCAGCAATTCAGGCACCTTGTGCTGATACAACTGTTTGTACAGCTGCACAATGGATTGGGGATCTGACCTGGGCTGAAAAGTAATCCTTAAAAAAACAAAACAAACTGTTGGTTTATTTTTAACTGTGATCAGTTCTCTAGTTTGATTCATGGTGAGGCTGCAAACAGCTGTACCAGTGCAGCAGGGTTGAGTGGGAGGGTGCTGTTAATGCTGTTCCAGATGTCAAAGGATTGCCTCTGCAACCATGGTCTGAAGAAATAACTGAAGGAGGAGTTAGCCACTGATTTGGCTCAAACAGTGCCAGAAGGAATTTCAACATAATATTGGGTGGTATTTTAAAGCCAGGCATTTGGATGGCATTGGTTCCATTGTGGAGGATCACTTTATAGAGTAACCAAGACAAGCAAGCTTTTTGCAACCCAAAACCTGCCCTGTTTTTACCAGCCTAAAGAGAACATGGTTGTTGAATCAAGTATCAATGTGCACTTTTTTCTTGTGCAAACCAAACTTTTGATGTATATGTTTTCACTGTCATTTCCCTATCAGAGAGCTGGAGGCCTAGGTGTTCACCTGGGTTTTCTTCCTTAATTCACTGTTTTTATACATTCTGAAAGCAGAAAAAGAAAAAAAGATTAATTTTTGTTCTTGACTTTTATCTTCAAATAGATTTTATAGTTTGGGGTTTTTTCTCTTTTGTGTTTTCCCTTCCCTTATTTTTTATAAGATTGTGGAGGGCAAGGAGCCAGAAAACACCTTCTTTCTCTTGTTTTGTTTGCCCATGTAAGGTCTGAAACCGTGTTCTCTTGCTCTTGAGTTGAGGGAGTTGACTTTTTCCTGTTGCAGAATCCCCACTTTGGCACCTGTGCTCTGTTTTCTCTGTGTGACAAGTGTAAGGTACAGCAGATAAATTGTTCCCTTCAGTTCCTGTCAACCACCCTCTGAAGCCTGAAAAAACTGCTCTTACTGCTGCACAAATGCTTCCTTTTTCTGGGAGTTTGGTGCTTCTGCTGGAAGTTTCCTCTTCTTTCCTCTCTACAGAGGCTGGAAGGATCTTGTCCCATCTTCCCACGTGCTTTCCAGGTGTCTGTACTAGCTAGCAGCCTGAGGGACACAAGGCTGAGGTGCACAGCCATTTCTCCTTGTCCAGTTTGTGTGGAGGTGGGAGTGGGAGCTCAGACTCCAGAGGTGTTTGCACATGTGAATGACGACAGCACCTTTCAGCTCGGAGGCCAGCAGTTACTCTGGAGGAGATTAGGCCAAATTGTTTTCCTTGGCTCTGCTGGTGCCTTCAAGGTCTTCTGGGGCATTTTTAGCCAAGAGAAGGTGAGGTGAGAACTTAGGAGATGCCAGTAGTTCTCATCATCCCTGTTTTAACACAAACCTGAGACCTGCTTGCCTGACTGCAGTGGATTCTCCCCAGTGCTGAGCAGCCCTTCCCTGTGCCATCCATCTGGCTGAGCTCTGCCCACGCTCCCACAAAATCACACCTCCCTCTTCCTGCCAGCAGTGCTCACTGTGCAATGCATTTGTCCTCTGGTTCAGCACAGCCATCACCAGCTCTGACTCATTCTCTTGCTGTCAGCAAGTGTGGTGCATTTACCTGCTCATCGTCCTGCCTTCTGATGCTGTTGAGATTGTAGAATGTACCCACAGCTGACATGAAAGTGCAGTTTCTGAATGGACTCCTCCTCATGCTGAACTCAGCGCAGTCATTTCATCATCTTCCTGCTGGGGAGGCATTTGAGTGGTTACCTGGATGATGTGCAGGACTTTTGTAGGGTTGTGGCTGTCTTATTTAAGCCTCACTGTCAGGGAAGAGGCCAAGGTCTGTGACTAAGGAGTAGTTTAGATGAAAATTTTAAACATAAGATTTTTTGAGACAGGAGGTAAAATTGTTCCCTCTGCTTATTCAGTCCATAAATTGAGTTACAAATTCTTTCTGAGCCAGGCTTCTTCAATGGGAATGACACAAATCTTTTTCCTTTCCCCGTCATGCTATGAATGCAAGGACAATTTTCTGCCTGTTGATGAGTTTCTGAGCCCCTGCACTAATGTAAGTTTCAAAAAAAAAAAAAGTCTTTTCTTGGTAGGTTAGGTTGATTCATTGTGGCTTTTGACTTTTGAAAGTATGTTCCTTTCTGTCTTTGACCATTGAATTGGAAAGCTATGCTGAACAGCAGCTTTTGCATTGGAATAATTTAAAAATAACCTGTGGAGACTTCTTCCCCTTTGTAAATGATGTGAAGCCAGAAATTAGCTCACAGAAAGCTGAGCAATGAGGCCTCACAAGCATTGATCTTCCCTAAGCCCTTCACTAGAAAGCATGTGTCATAATCTCATCTCTCCCATAAAATGCAAAGCCCATATTGGATGACCCTGCTCTCTTAGGCACAGACTTGGAAAAAAGTCTTCTGGGCTGGTACTGATAAAGCAACCTTTTGTTGTACATATTCTGTCAGGTCTTGCTGCTGTGGAAACTGTCAGGCTTGGACTGCAGCCAGTGCTTTGGAACAGAGAAGGAAGGTGCCCTTTTTTACCAAGGCTGGGTGTATTTGTGGCAAGGTGCAGCAGGAGGATTCAGCAGCTCAGCTCCCTCTTGCTCATCCTCCCCTCCTACTGGAGAGGAAAGAGTGGTGATGACCAGACCAGGGCTGGCCCTTTGCAGTGACATTGATAGCAGTGACAAGCACTGGCAGGTCCCCAGACAGCACGTGCCCTCCTGCCAATGTGCTGCATTTCTCCAGTGAGGAAGGGGAAGCCTGGAGAAAAGAGCAGCAAGGGAATTACATCATGTCATCCCTTTTACATGCAGTCCTCCACTGCTCCCCAGCATGATCTTATCACAGAAGTGCCAGCTTGTCCAGCATCAGGCCAGACAGGAACACAAGCTGGAAGAGGCCATTTGAGCCCCAGCTTGGGTTACCCCCATGTACAGACAGCTGCATGACAGGTGTTCACAAAATGTTGCAGAGTACCTGCTCCATATGTTGCTGAACGTGACAGACCTTCCCTGTTCATGGCTATGAGTTGGCTTAAAAAAAAAAAAGAAAAAGAGAGAGAGGCTACCACTGTAGTGTGCCAGTGTGAGAAAATGGGTATTGTCTGTGTCCTGGGTCTGAATCCCTAACAAGGACTCCCCGTACCTCAGCCCTCCCGGAAAGCAAGCCATGCTTTATGTGTAGGTGACAGCAGAAGGGCCTTTGCAATTCTTGCTAATCTGGCCTCTAAGAAAAAAAAAAGCCTTGTTTAACCCCAGATCTAAGCACTGGTTTTAGTGAGTGGTTTCAGCATTCCAGCCAGAGTTAAAAGTACATGGCTCAGCCTCTCTTTCTTCAGAAAGAGCTGAAAAGGCTTCGCTTCCGCTCCTTTCTTAGGAAAAGAAGAGGAGAAAATTCTTGGTCTCGCAGGCTGCTGGCAGGAGTGCTGAAGCTTTGTGATCAGTGTGATAGAAGAGTGGCACAAATAGTCTGTCGTGGTTTAACCTCAGCAACTCAGCCCCACACAGCCACTCACTCACTCCCCTCCTTGTGGGATGGGGGAGAGAATTGGAAGGGTAAAAGTGATAAAACTCACAGGTTGGGATAAAGACAGCTTAACAGATAAAGCAAAAACTGCATGCACAAGGAAAGTAAAACAAGGAACTCATTCCCTACCTCCCATGGGCAAGCAAGTGTTCAGCCATCCCCAGGAAAGCAGGGGCTCACAGTAACAGTGACTTGGGAAGACAAACACCATCACTCTGGACATCCCCCCTTCCTTTTTCTTTCCCCAGCTCTGTATGTTTAGCTTGACACCATATGGTCTGGGATATCCCTGGGGCCAGTTGTTGTGTTGCCTCCCAGCTTCTTGTGCACCCCCAGCTTCCTCTCTGGTGGTGCAGTGTCAGAAGCAGAAAACGCCGTGACTCAGTTAGCCCTGCTCACCAGTAACAAAAACATCTCTATTATCAACACAGTTTTCAGCACAAATCCAAACCATAGCCCCATACAATTTATAAGGAAGAAAATTAAGTCTCCCAGCTAGAACCAGCACAGTCTTCCTTCAGATCTTTAGGAGCCAGAAACGTTGGGTATGGCTAAGGACTTGTACTATAAGCTTAATTTTATTTCACTTTCTCTAGGTTCAGACAAGCTCTATTTTAAGAAGCTCAAGTTCTTTCCTTGTGAACGCTTAGCAGTTGGTGCATATGTGCCCTCTTGATGAGGAAGAAAGAGGATTGGTGAAGGAAGCTCAGCTCATGGCATAGGGTGGAGCATGCCTGGTAGTAGCTGTTGTCCCCTCCAAGCCCTTGTTCACTGCAATTCCTCCCCAAGCCTCACTGTTGCCATTCTCCTCCTCAGCTGGCATTCTTGAGCAGCTTTTCCTAAGATTTCTGTTGCACTTTGGGTGCATGTATATAGATTATATTCTGCTTCCTGGCCTCCATCTGACAGGCCACTCTTGTCATGATGAGAGCAGCCTGTCCAAAATGGAGTATTTGGTCTCAGTTCAAGTGTTGGACAAGATGCATGAGAAGGCTCAGGATTCAAAGCCATGTGCTTAAGCAAGCTGGGAAAGTTTGTAGCTTCTTGGATATGGGGAAGGCCAAATGTTTCTGGTTACATCCTAGTGTTGCTGCAGGTTCCTGGAGAGTTGTGTTCTCTGCCCTGGTGCCAGACTACTGCTGACTAGACAGACATGTCTCTAACCTGTGGGGGTCAGCTTTTGTGCTGGGAAGTTGATCTCACAGCACAGTGGGAAACACTTTGGGGTTTTTTAAACTTTCTTAGACTGGGTTTTCTTCTCATACCTCATCCAATCCAGCATGACCAGAAACAGCCCTGCTTTTCAGCACAGATGCTTCTGCTTTCCTTTGCTAATGAGACTAGCTCACCAGGAACCAATTGACCAAATGCTGTAGTCCCCTTGTTTGCTATACTGGTATTTTCTATTCTTGTGCTTTGCTCCTGAGTGCTCTGGGATTGTTCAGGGAAAGTCCAGCTTGTGTCATAGTGACAGTGAGCTCTGTATTTATCCCCTGCCTGTGGCACATCTCCAGAGCCATCAGTGGCCATCTGCCTTAGCCCCCGGCAGGCAGGGCCTGGGGGCTGGAGTGGGAGAGAGGCAGTGCTGGAAACACGGATGTGCAAGCTGCTGAGGGCAGTCCGTGTTCTTGCTGTGTGATACATCACAATTCAAAGCATTTGTTCTCCTTTTTATTTAGGGAAGTAGCTTTACCAGTGAGTTGGGAAGCATTGCCAGTGTTCCTGTAGGAGATGGCTCATAGAGAGCAGGGACATCAGCATCGTGGTGTGCTCAGCAGTAATCCCACGCTCATGGCAGTGCAGCTCCTGCCCTCACCTCTCATCATGTGGTGACCTCCAAGGCTAATTTTTCTGTCTCCTTTAAGTTATACCCTCAGAGGAGATATTGTTGTTCTTGTTCTCTGGTGCTGTCTGGCAGGAGCATCTCCTTGGGCCTGATGCTGGTCTGGTAAGACACCTGTACTCTACAACCAGGGTTCAGTAATGTTTAAAAGGTCTCTGGCTGGGTCTTCAAGAATGCAGCACTGTTTCTATGGAGGGATATATTCCCTGCTGGAGCATGATGTTTGGTTTTGAGGACAGGGTTTACCCCACTTAATGGGTTAGGAAAAGGAGAGTTATCTTGGATGTCTTATTGAATTTTGTTTGGAAATATGTGTTACCACATGAAAACACATCTTATTGCCAGGAAGTGATTGAACAGTGAGGTATGCAGATCAGACCTGCAGCAGATACACTGACCAAGTGATGTCTAGGCTTAAATAGTGTAGAGCAAATTCTGTTCCAGTGCATGAGTCTGTTACTGGGGAGGACAATGAAGTATGGGGGGTGGTATGTCTGTGTAGTCACAGATAACTCTGCTCCTGAATCCCACTCCCCACATTTCCTGAGTCCAGCTCAGTGGGCACTTTGTCTTGTTAAGGAGAGATCACTCTGTTAGAAGGGGATGCTGAACTGGCCTGGGTGTTTCACTGCTGCTTGAGCTGTAATGGTGGAGGTGGAGGATACCAAAGGATCTGCTTAAATGAACTGGTTTCCCTCAAGCTGTTTCTTGGACTGTGCACTGTGTTTTGCAGTTTAATTGGAAGGACTTTGAATTTTATAAGCCAGCTAAAATAGTTGAACTCATGCCTGTGTTCAACAGATGAAGGATGAGTAATATTTAGGACTTCAAATAGTTTTCTGCTTTATATTCGTTTGAAACTGCTGGGATTCTTCTGTCTTTGTTTGTGAATAGTGTCTGTGTTTAGTAGTAACCCTTTACTTTGAATTAGTTTGGTGAAAAACACTAAGCTGAATCTGAGCTATAAAATTTCTCTTTTTCTACCCTGTGGAAATCTTTCTCTTTACAAATGTTGCCTCTGAAATGCTGCTTGCCATGAAATATTTTCTTCTCACATTCACTTGAACATGGGAAAATATTGCCTGTATCCCTGTTTCTGTAGAGTGTATGGATGCATGTGTGCAGCAGTTGTATCTGGCTTTGGACTCTGTCCCCACCTGATGCCCAGCTCCTTCTCTTGTGTCACAGCCTCAGAATGTTTTGGGTTTATGGCTGTCACTTCCTCCCAGGGAGCCTGCCCACCACAACTTGTCCTGTTGGAGTTTCTTGGGAGTACTGGGGTACTTGGCAGTGAGCCCAGCACACTTGGTGGCCACAGCCATTTCCCAGTAGCCCTTGGATGACTGCAGTCCTGAGCATCATGTGCATGTCTCCTGAGTGTGACAACAGCTGTCACACAGATAAATCTTGTATTTCTCTTGTCCATTGAAGTTTAAACTACAGGAAGGTGCGAAGTTAAATTTGTCCTCTGTATTGTTTGGAATAGCTGAAAGCTCTGCTTTAGTCATTGGCAAAATAAAAGAAAATGAATCCAAGACAGAGATGCATCAGGAAGGGAAGACTTTAGTCTGTGAAACATTAGTCTGGAATCTGTGAAGTGCTGACCTCTTGCAGATGGTGGTACTTTGCTTGTTCTTGGATATTAACTGTGTTAAACCCAGCTAAAACATCTGTGAGTGTCTGCTGCTTAAATTTCTTCCTGTTGATGAAGCGAATAAGAGGGAGGAGAGAAATCCCTAGCATGTTTTTGTTTGTGATCCAGCTTAGGCTCTGAGTGAGTCTGGGAGACAGACTTTGAGGGGTGCCTTGAACAGACTTAGATGTGAGTTGCTACAGAGAGTGTTGTGTTATAGGATTTTACCCTCCTGTTTCCTGGCCCCTGCCTCAAAAGCCAGCTAAATATTTGCATTGTTCCCCTTGCACTGAATGTGGCGGTGTGGTCGTGTAACCACAAAAGGAAATGTTTTCCATGGGATCAGTGAGGTGATTCAACTCGAATATACGTACACTCTGAAAACCCAGTGTGAGGAACTGAGCAGGGACGAGACAAGGAGAGAGAAGCATTGTCCTGCTGTGGGGAATTTGGGTTAGATTGCGTTAAACATGTTATGAAGTATCACCCCTCCTTTTAAATCTCTTGAGCTTCATCTCTGACATGGCTGAATTGGAGCGGGGGAGATGAGCTGGTGTTCTGCCAGAATTGCCCCGGCCCGGCAATGCTGTGTAGCTGCAGAGACATCCCGTGGCCAGATGAGGAACAGCCTGAGCCATGTCCCTTGTTCAGGCCTCCAGGATCCCTCGGTTCTTAAGTTACTGCCCTTGGCTGTTACTGTGTGAAGAAACTGGAAATTCGATGCATTTGGAAACCGTAGTCACCACTTGGTTCTTGTACCAACATTTGGATAACTCATCATTGTGAGGAAATCCTGTGACATTTTCCCCAGCAGCCTCAGGAGCAGCTGTGATCTAAGCTGGAAAGGGCAAGTCATCTGGAGAGAATTTGGGCAGCTTTACTTTTCTGTCATCCTGTGCCTGTACCGGGCACTCTGCAAACATTAAAAGAGCATTTGCTTCTCCAAAGCACTTGTAATCTCATTTGGATTTAGTGGTATATCTTGCTTACCTCTAGAGATCAGGGCCTTGTTGTGCATATAGGTGCTGTGAAAGCATTAGAAAATTGTCCTGAAAGGCTGAGAGTAATAAAGGAGAGGATCTGAGCAGAATCTGTTCAGTTCCAGTACACACGGAGTGACAGAATAACTGACAGAATAACTGACTCTGCATCTTTCAGGTCAGTGCCTGAAGAGAAGAGAGTGCTAAAGGAGGAGACAGTGGACAGTAGCAGGTGAACAGGAATTATTTAGATGTTAAAAACACAGAGGCATGAGCAGGGGAGTTCAGATTCTGGAAATGTTTGTACTGCCTGTGTCAGTCACCATTACTGATAGGCAGGTGTGGGCTATAGCTCACAGTCTGCTCCATTGCCTTACTAATAAAATGAACAGGGAAGGAAATAATACTTTCTAAAGATGGGAGGCTCAAAATAGCTGTATCTCCTCCTTTCCCTCTCTGCTGTCAATCCTGTTGGAGGAGCTCTGGATGGGACTGCCTCCAAATAGTTTGTTTTTACCTGTATGATTAAAGAGGTGGTGAGGAGCGTGCTGGAACAAGCAGGATGTAAACAGAAAACAGAAGAGGATATGGATATGAATAAACACCATAAACTTCTCTAAGCAAACAAGGAGTGAATGTAAGTGGTCCTTTACTAACAGGAATCTCTTTTGCTTTTTCAGATCACTGTGAGGAAGCAGATTGCCAGGATTTCCCCCCTGTGGCTGCCTGACCACTGCTGAGCTACCCCTCCCAGCCCATGTGGCTCTCCCCATGCTCCAAGAGTGCATCGGGTGCCCAACGCAATGTGTGTTTGTCAAACCATGGAAGTGGGCAAGTATGGCAAGAATGCCACTCGATCTGGAGACCGGGGGGTCCTGCTGGAGCCTTTCATTCACCAGGTGGGCGGGCACAGCAGCATGATGCGCTACGACGACCACACTGTCTGCAAGCCCCTCATCACCCGGGAGCAGCGCTTCTATGAGTCCCTGCCCCCAGAAATGAAGGAGTTCACACCTGAGTACAAAGGTGAGGCCTCTTGGTGTTCCAGAATGCAGTTACAGCCTTCAAGAACCTGCCCTTCCATTTTCCTGCTGCTGTCTTGCTGTCTTTCAGTGCCATTTTGCTTTTTTCAAATTCCCTTTTGCAGGCTGGCAATTTGAAAGCAGCATTTTCAAAATGAGGAAGAGAGGAAGTTTTTGGTTTTTTTTGTAGGCACGCTGAGTTGAACGTGCTCCTCTTTCTAGACAGAGAATGTGCAGTGTGACAGTTGTAGTCCAAAGTTTAAGGTTATGGATGTGTAACTGAAGCAGTTTTATTACCAAATTATTGTCAATTACAGCCTTTGACCTTGAGCTAATGAAGCCAGATCATAGACTGAACATTTGCACATTCCAGTTCCATAATTTATTGCTTCCTCATCCCATCTCTTCTATGGAACTGTAGCAGCAAGCTGCTGAAGCAGGAAGTATGGCTTTCCCAGTGCTGAGGTGCAACCTTGCCCCTAGCTGCTTTGAAGGAGTGGAATTTTCCAGTGCCTGTGTCATTGTAGGAGGTTGGCAGCTCAGCTGTGTCTTTGAGAAGCTCGATAGCCTTCCAGCCTTGTGTGTGTTCAGGATGGTGATGTGATCAGGAAGCCTTCTGGGGAGCTCAGTGTTCCTGTTCCCTCTGCTGCTTTGTCTCCACGTGGCACTGGGAAAGTGGTGCTTTATGGGCACCTGGGACCACCCTCTGTTCAGGGTCTTGCCTTTGCATCTGGCTGCAGCCTGATTGTCTCACAGCAGTGTCAGCTTCCCTCCCTCTGCACAGAGGTCATGAGAGAGAGATGCAGTCTGCAACAGATGGGTCCTCTCTTACCCTCCAGCCATTCTGAGGCCACACAGTGCTCTAGTGTCCCATCAGAAATCCCAGTGTAGTTCCTAGAGTCCCTATGATGTGAGTTTTCCTGGGGAGGTGTGTTTAAAACTGATGAAGCTGATAGCCCAGATGGACTCTTGTCTTCTTGAGGTCAGTTACTTCCTGGTACCCTAATGGCCTGGCATGTGCACGTCCATCCCAGTGTAAGATTTCATCATGTGCAGTTTCCTGCTAGTCCTAGAAATCTTTCCTACTCATCTGGGGCAAAGGAACACTGGGTATGATATTTTCAGTCTGAGCACTCAGATGTTGCTGTAAGACCTCACAGAGATATCTTGAGCACATCCAGGCAGCACTTGGAGTAGCATTTATGTAGTGACATTCTGGAGTCCTGAGCTGCTCTGGAGTTGTGTTTGAGCCACTTGAACCTTGTTAGCTTTGTTCTGTGCAGATAAGGAGAAAGGAAGGATGGGAACAGGATGGCCTGCATCAGCTGGACAGGGCAAGGTTTCCTCACGTTTGCGATGAATCATTTGATTCAGTGCATCTGTCATTTAAAACTCCTGGCAGCTAGTCAATAGTAGTGACAAGCTAATGAAACATTTTGTCATGGCACATCAGAAGATGGGTTGATGGCCTCATTTTCAGGGCTGGGGCAGTCCCAGAAATGAAGATGTCAGCCCTAACTGGAAGTGTCAGTGGTCTTGCTCTGTGGCTGGCAGATATATTCTGAGTCTGTGCTGTGGGAGATCTGTAACTTCCCTTGGACTATAGTGCTTTCCAGGAGCCTTCAGAAGGTAAAACTGGACAGGACAAGTGGTCCTGCTTGCCTGCACTTGGCAGAGGTAGTTATGCTTCCAGGGCCCCCTGTTGTTTTTGCTAGGAAGCCCTGGGCCCTTGCAGGTCCCGTTTTTGTGAGACTGGCTGACTTGTGATAAGAGTGGCAGGTGTCACCTCAGCCTTAGGGCTCTATGTCATCGCTCTGATGCTGGAAAGCTCCTTTAGCAGAGAAAGCACAGTCCTGCTTTGCCAGTGATGTCCCTGTCAACAGCAGGAATGCTTCTGCAGCACATAGGTACTTATCCAAACAAACCAGGTATTATTTCACATGCCTTGCTCCCCTCAGCATCTTGGCTGACTGTACTTGACTCTCTCCAGTTTGACGACATTTGCTGCAAGACTGAAGGAAGGAAATAAATCACACCCTCAGCCTACCAGCTGTACTTTTGTCTTTATTTCCTGCGGTGGCAGAGCTTCCCCCTCTTTCATTGCTCTGGGCTTGCCTTGCTTCTCTGTGAGCTACATTTTCCTCTCCTGCAGAACATTTGGTTGATAACAGTTGTGTATTCCCTCCTGTGGAAGAATCGACATGTTACTTTCCCCTGGCAGGTGTGGTATCTGTCTGTTTTGAGGGAGACAGTGATGGCTACATTAACCTGGTGGCCTATCCCTATGTGGAGAACGAGGCTCTGGAGCAGGATGATCTGCCAGAGAGGGACCAGCCACGGCGCAAGCACTCGCGCCGGAGCCTTCACAGGTCAAGCAGCGGCACCGAGCACAAGGAGGAGAAGCCTGGCCTGGCCAGTGACAGCACTGAAAGGTAAAACTTGGAGGGCCTAGTGACAACATGGGAGATCTCTCTTCCTTATTCCTTTGGTTGAGGATGTTTTGCAATTCCTTAAGATGCCCAGGCTGTTGTGCACTTGCTAGCCCAGCACATTTTGGCGCTGCAAACTGTGTCAGGAGTTTTGCTGGGTTCAGGGCCAATTCATCCACATGAAATGCTTCTGACACAGGGTAACTGCTGGTGGTGTATCAGATGTGGAACTAAAGCATACAGAGCAGATCTGAACACTCTTCAGTCCACCTGGTTATTAACCCAGGGGTTTCTCCCCAGAGTATTTTAAGATGGGTCCTCTACCTCCTCACCCCAGCCAGAGCTTCCAGAGGAACCAGTGTTCCTGTTTGCTCTGTTAGCAGAGATATTGAGTAGGTCAGATCCTGGAGCATGGGTCTACAGCCCAGGGTATTGGTGAGGATTTGCTTTTAGGAGGATTTGCATTGTGTGCAGCAGGAGAAGGAGCAGGAGATGGTCATGTGACAGTTGTAAGTGTATGAAGAACTGATGGATTCTAACAGGCAGGTTTGTTCTGTCTTTACACCAGCAGCATCCAGGAAACGAAGAGTCCCAGGGTGGACTTGCACATCCACTCAGATGTTCCATTTCAGATGTTGGATGGGAACAGTGGCCTGAGCTCCGAGAAGATCAGCTATAACCCCTGGAGCCTGCGCTGCCACAAGCAGCAGCTGAGCCGCATGCGGTCGGAGTCCAAGGACCGGAAGCTGTACAGTATCCTTTGGGAAGCACGGCTGGGTGTGTCAGGCTGCTGCTGCCCTGGCTTACCCGGCTGTGCCTGAGGCAGCCAGGCCCGTGTTTCCCTTGGCATTTCTGTCCTCAGCCACAGTTGGGTTACATGTTCCTTTTTGCTGTTCCTTCCTGCTTCCCATACTGTGACACTAATGAATCATAGAATGGTTTGAATTGGAATGGACTCTAAAGATTTCATTCCACCTCCAGGCAGTCTGACTGACTTCTTCATATGGTTGAAGATGGGTTTGTTTTCTGTGCCTTCACAAATTTCTTCTGCCTTTGCTGAACTTGCTGGCTTGTGAGGTTATTTTGTTTCACCTGGATTCTGTTTTCCTCACATAGAAACAAAATTACTTTTAATAGCTGTATTCTTCATCATTTTAACTGCGTGGGCTTCCTTCTCCAATTCTCAAGTGTGTGCTTGGAGATTCCAGCTTTTATTTTTGAATAGCTTGCATCACTTGCAGAGAAGTCATTCTCTTTGGCTGCCCTCTCCTTTTTAAGCACATATCCTTTTTTTTATGAAGTTCCTCTTTCTAAACCACACAGTTTTTCTCTTGCACGTTTAATCCAGCTGTGCTCTAGTTGCCATTTCAGGGTTTACATGTTGATCTGTGCCCTGTGGGACTCCTTAGTCCCAACTAAACTTTTGGGGTGTTTTTTCCCCCCTTTTGGAACAAGTTTATTGTACAAAGTGCCTGGGGTGTGTTCCCAGTGCTGTGCCCCAGTGCAGGGGGTTGCCCATTGTGTGCTGGTGACAGAGGGCTCCTGTTACTGCTCTGTTTCCTGGCTTTGTCACCTCCTCAGTTTCCCCCTGTGTGTTGGGCAGTGCTGCTGTTCTGGACAGGCCAACCCTGCCATTACTTGACCCTTGAGTTTTCAGTCTGTGGACTTTGTATTGTTTATCTGTATGGTCAGATGGCTAATTTGATTAGAATTTAAGCTCTCTCTTAATGGATCAGCAATTCCTTCTGGCATATTATGTCCTTCCTGACACCAGTGTTTTGCTTTTCAGTTTCCCCTCTGAATTTCCAGAACAACTGCATTTGACCTTCCTGCTGTTGGCTGTTCCACTTTCTAGGCTGTTTCCTTCTACCAGCTGTCAAAGTCTGGGTCCACTGTTTGGGTTTTGTCCTTTTCTTCAACTTACCAAGCCATTTGTCTTGTCTGTTCTTTGGTTCCTATTTGTTTGTTGCCCAGCCCTATCTCCTGCTGGCCCAAGTCCCTGTTTGTGGTGGCCCTGGGGTGTCTCTGGTGTGTGAGCTCTCCTTGACACATACCCCAGAGTTCCTGTTGCTGGAAAACGTGGTGCATCACTTCAAGCTTCCCTGCGTGCTTGATCTGAAGATGGGGACCAGACAGCACGGGGATGATGCCTCTGAGGAGAAGGCTGCTCGGCAGATGAAGAAGTGTGAACAGAGCACTTCGGCCACCTTGGGTGTGCGTGTGTGTGGGATGCAGGTAGGGATCCCCCAGGCTGCAGATGCTGCACTTTCCTTTTCACAGCTCCATTAAACTTCCCAGTTAGTGTTTCCTGATGAGCATTGAATTTGAACCTCCCACTGCAGGTAGGTACACCAGCATTCATGCTATTTTTGTCTTCATTTCTAAGCCTGAAACAAAGGAACCTGCTTCTCCTGAGACAGCCTGCTTTGTCCAGAGCTTTTTTGTTCACAGACAGTTAGGGGATTTTCTAATAAAATTATTTTTGTGGCATAGTGTTCAGCCAGAATCACAGTGCTTGGGGATGGAGGTGTCTGACGTTTCCTTCTATCCTGCACTGATTATTAAAAAGTGTCTCTGCTGTGTCTGGGTCCTGCACAAGGCTTTGCTGCTGTGCAATAATTGCTCCTTTCCCCATCTGCCGAAGGAACCAGATCTTGTAACCCAGATCTCTGCCCACAGACTCTGAAGCAATGAGGGTGCCTCGTTAATCACTTGCCACCTAATGGCAATAGGTGCTGGCAACTTCTGCTGCCAGAGGATTGTCTGAGTTGCTGTAAGACTTGGCATTTTAACTCTTAGAGTCAGTTGTGTTATGTCTTTTGGGGCACTGGGACTGGTGAGCCCCTTATGGGTGTCCTGGAAGAGGCCTAATGCTCAGGCATCCTGAGTATGCCCCACGCATGAGCTGCTTTGGGATTCAGGGAACGGGCAGAGCTGTGTCCTGCTCCCACTCAGTCGGAATGGGGATAGGATGAGTTCCCCCTGCCCTGCCAGTGCAGGACAGCTCAGAGCTCTCTGCATGGCCTTGGCCTGTTGCTCCCACTTCATGTGCATTTCCTTTGGTGTTCCAGGTCTATCAGCTGGACACAGGGCACTACTTATGCAGGAATAAATACTATGGCCGTGGCCTTTCCATCGAAGGCTTCCGCAACGCCCTCTACCAGTATCTGCACAATGGCATTGAGCTGCGCAGGGACCTCTTTGAGCCCATCCTCGCCAAGCTGCGCAGCCTGAAGGCGGTTCTGGAGAGACAGGCCTCCTACCGCTTCTACTCCAGCTCCCTCCTCATCATCTACGACGGGCAGGACAGCCGGGCAGGGACGCTGGTGGAGCGCCGGCCCGAGGCGCGCCTGAAGCGGGTGGACGGCTCTGTCCCGGAGAGCCTCCAGGACGGCGGCAGCTCGGAGCCCGGCTCCTCGGCCCTGCCCAAGGTGGATGTGCGCATGATTGACTTTGCACACAGCACCTTCAAAGGCTTCCGCGACGACCCCACTGTGCACGACGGACCCGACATGGGCTACGTGTTCGGGCTGGAAAGCCTCATCAACATCATGGAACAGATGCGTGAGGAAAACCAGTAGCCCTGAGCTGTGGCCTCTTATTCTTGTGCTGGTGGCAGGAGCAGACAAGACCACCCACTACCACAGGAAAAACACAGACAAATTTGGTTTTAAACAACCATATCACTCCATTGTTTTTTAAATGTACTTGGATAGAAGAGCTGAGGTGAGGCAGAATGGAAGAACTCCTTGTGCTGACCAGATGGTTCTGACCGCACTTGCTCTGCCTTCTGTAGGAGGCTCTGTAGATGCCTGCTGGGTGTCAGGTGTCCCGGTTCTTCGTTCATCCCGTGTGTGTTCTGGAGGGAGGACCTGGACATAGGGAAGAGAAAGCAGGGGAGCCCAGGGCTCTCTTGATGTGGCTGGAGCTCTAATTTGAGGAGCCTCCTGCCTCAGGACCTTCCCCTTTGAATTTCTCCTGAGTTACTTGGAAAGGTGCTCGCCTGATGGTGGGCAGGGTCTGTGGGGCCACTGGTGAGAAGTCGGGTGCTGGTCCCTGTGTTCGGTGTCGCTGGCTCTGCCCTGGGTTTTGCCGATGGGGCTTTGCTTTTGATGCTGCCTTTTTCTGCTGTTTGGGCACTGTGAGTAGCTACTCCAAACACGGAAATGAAATGACCAAATGCAATCCCTGGCAGAGCTGTGGCCCAGAGGGAATGCCACACGTGGAGCTGTGCTTGAGCCTGGGGTCTGCTCGCTCCCTCATGGCATGGCATGGCATGGTCAGGCACAGGGCTGTGCAGGAGTGACTCTGCCCTGGACCACTGACTTGCAAGCACTCAGCTCGTGGGCTAGCAATAGTATCTGTAGCAGTTAACATGACCCCAGCTGTGCAGCGGGGCATTTTGGACCATTTCAACCCTTCCCTTCTGTAAAGTACAGAGTATGTCCCTCTAGCACAAAGCTGCCCTCTTCCCCCGGGGACCCTCTGCCCCCAGGTCCTGCTCTTCCAACAGGTCTGGGGGTGGTGGAAGGGGAGGCTGAGGCTTAGGGCTGATCCCCATCTCCTCCCTGAGGGTCTCCAGGGGCCAGGTGAGGGGTGACCTAGCTGAGCAGTGAGTGCCCCTGTCTTGACTGTTCAGAACCACTGCCTAACTGTTCAGCTTTGCTTCACAGATTCAGCATCTCCCAAAATAAATGTCCCCCAGCCTCCTTTGATGAGGAATTGACGTTTGATACTGTGGCCTGGTGGTACTGAACCGAGCCCTGCTCTGCCTCAGCTCCTGGTTCTGTGCTGGGGCCCTGGTTGCTCCCTCCGGCTCTCACTGACTTGTTCCATGGCATTACCATTGCCCTGTGGACCCACAAGGCCAGGGTTGGGGTTTTTTTAATTACTTCAGGAAAACTTGTTTGGGGAATACTCGCATGTCGCATGTGTGCCGACTCCATGTGCGCAGAGGCCGCTTGGAAAGCACGGCTGCCACAGCAGGCACAGGTCTGTGGCACTGGTGTGGAAGGGGACAGGAGAGCTGCCCACTTTTTCTGCCTGTCTCCCAGCTCCCCAAAGCCTGCCCAAGCCACTGCTCCCCTCCCACCCTCTGGACAAGGACTGCTATCCGTGGCACGCTGCCCTGCACTGGGTTACGTCATTGCTCCTGCGGGTCCCTACCTTGCCAGGACTCGCAGGACTTTCAGGGAGCAGGTTTGCAGGAGGCAGCGTGAGTGCTGGGGTGTAGGTACCCACAGCAGCCGTATTATTCCCTGGCCTGGCCCAGCGTGGCCATCGCTGCCCGCCTGTGCATGTCCTTCTCTCCCCTGCTCTCATTCCTCCCCTTCCCACCTCACTGGGCCGTGATGGGTGGGCGATGCTGCCGGTGCTCAGTGGGAGCCGCCTTCCCTCTTCGGACCACCGCGGTGGGACTCCACAGCTTGTACATAGCTTTGGCCCTGTTTTGTTTTTACATGAATAACCACCCTGTTTGTGCTTCACAGAGAACCAAAAACCATTAAAGGATCTGTTTTTGTCCGCGGCGTGCCGTGCCTGCCTCTCCCGCCGTCTGAGCCTTGGGGACGGGGCTGGGGGGGCTTTCTTCTCATCGGGGTCGCCGCGTTGCTGCAGCGTCCCGAGGGAACCCCGGCCCCGGGCAGGGTGCGGTGGCTGCAGCAACGACCCGGCCCTACGGCAGTGGAAGCCGGNACATGTCGGACGCGCTGGAAGCCGCCATGCGGGAGCAGGAACAGCGGGTAAGGGCCCTTCCGCCTCCCCCCACCTCCCCCCGTAACCCGGCCTGTCCCGCCGCTCACCCTGTGCCCGCAGCTCGGCATCCGCATCCCCATGTCCCA
>VYXF01006033.1:219379-263679 GCA_013397295.1 Polioptila caerulea | reverse complement strand
GGACAAGGGCTGTGCGTTGCTCTGCCCATTCGCAGGGAGGGCCACGGCCAGGGACGGGGACAGAGACCGAGCCAGGGCCACCGCCGCGGCCACCACTCCCCGCGCCGGGGCCAATGGAATCCCGCCCGGCCCCCTCGCTGCGCACCGCCCGCGCGTAAATAGGGGCAGGAGCGGGACCGCGCTCCCGGAGCGCGCCCGGCTCCTGGAGATGCTGCCCGGGAGGCACCGGACAAGGCTCCCCGGAGGTCGCAGCGTGTGGATGTGCCCCGGCGACGCTGAGCCCTGAGAAACTTCGCGCTCCAGGGATGAGCAGCTCCAGAAGGCAGCGAGGCGCCCGCCCAGCCCGACACACAGCCCCGGAGCGCCCGAGCGCCTCAGCCCCCCGATGCTGATCGCCGCCGCCCATCCGACCCCCGGCAGCCCCCGGCCGGCCGGAGCACAGGTACGAGGCAGCCTCGGGTGAGCTGCGGCAGAGTCGGGCAGGGTGATGCTGCCCTTTAGGTCTTTTCAAGCCCCACGGCTGGAATCGGGATCCTCTTTCGCGGGGTGCAAAAGGGCGTCTGTGGATGCTTGGAAGAGCCAAGCCAGCACTGGGAGAGAGACAAGAGACGGCGGCAGATTTTTTCTCGCGTCTCATCGAGCCTGGCTGTGCCACCGGGCTGTGCAGACGCTCCTGCCTGCCACAATGTCCTCGCCGGTGACCGCGGACCCGGTCTGGCCGCGGGTGGCCAAGCTGTTCCTGCTGCTGCTCCAGCTGTGCGCCCCCCGAGCCTCCCCGCAGCCCCACCGCTGCCCCGCCACCTGCATCTGCACCTCCGACCTGCTGAGCTGCAGCCGGAAGATGCTGAAGGAGGTGCCCCCGGCACTGCCGCCCACCACTACCACGCTGGACCTCAGCCACAATGCCCTCACCCAGCTCCACGACCGCTGGCTGGCTGCCCTCCCACACCTCGAGGCCCTTCACATCAGCCACAACCAGATTCGGGACCTTCCTCTGCGGGCTTTCCACAATGCCTCCTTCCTGCGGCACCTGGACATGTCCTCCAACCGCCTGCACGCCGTGGAGAGGCACTACTTCGAGGCGCTGGTGAGCCTGGAGGAGCTGCTGCTCTACAACAACCGCATCACACGGGTGGATGAAAACGCCTTTGCCAAGCTGAGTGATCTGCGGAAAGTCTACTTGAGCTGGAACAACCTGACCACTTTCCCCTTCCACACGGTGCAGGGGCTGGGAGCCTACAACCTCCGCACACTGGACCTCTCCTCCAACAGCCTGAGCAGCATCCCCGTGGAGGTGCTGGCAGCTCTGCCCGAAAACATCGGCAATGGCTTGTACCTGCACAACAACCCCATCAGGTGCAGCTGCCCGCTCTACCTGATGCTTCAGCGCTGGAATCAGCAAGGTTTCAGCTCCGTGAAAGATTTCTCTGAGGAACACACCTGCAAGCTGTCTGACAACGTGCCCCGGTCCCTGATCAAGTTCCTCAAACACAGCCACATGTTTGAGAACTGCTCGGCGAGTGCCGAAGACGTGCACCTCTTGCACTTGGAGGTTATGGTGGACCAGCCCATCCTGCTCACCTGCAACACCAGTAACACCAGCCTGCCACACACAGCCACCACTTACGTGTGGATCACCCCTCATCATGAGCCCATCAAACACCCAGGGAACAGCAATCGCTCCCTGGAGCTCTACCGCAACGGCAGCCTGAGGATCGCCGTAGCCAAGCCCTGGCTCTCGGGGGTCTACGTTGGCTTGGCCATGAACAGCCCCTACAACTTCAGCAGGATGTGCGAGTTCAATGTGACCGTCCTCTACCCCAAGGCAGCTGGGGAGACCTTCAGCACTGGCCTCACGACCCTGCTGGGCTGCATTGTGAGCCTGGTGCTGGTGATCATCTACTTGTACCTCACGCCGTGCTGCTGCCTGGGCTGCTGCAGGAAGCCGGCCCCGCTCAGCCCCCCACAGGAGTGCAGCGCCCAGTCCTCCATCCTCAGCACCACTCCCCCTGCCACCGACGGGCCAAACCGCAAGGCCAGTGCCAACAAACACGTTGTCTTCCTCGAGCCCATCAGGGAGACACAGAATAGCAAGATCCGCCTGGCCCTCGGTGAGGACTTCCCTGACCCCAAGCACCCCAAGGTCCTGCAGCTCAAGTCAGACTCAGAGTCCATCAGCTCTGTCTTTTCTGATACCCCCATTGTATCTTAGTGAGACAGAGCTGGGAGCAGAGCTGAGGCCTCCTGAGATCTGGTCTCCTCCATCCCGAGTTCCTGGCTTGACACAACCCACGGGAGTTATTGACATCACCCACAACCGCTTCAGCCATGGGCTCCCTGGTGAGTTTTGGGCCACAGGCACACTGGTGCCCAACAAGAGCACCTTGCATAATCCACTGGCAGTGGCCTTGTTAGCACAAGGATAACGCTGATTAACCCAGCATGCTGGAAAAACACCCCTTCATTTGGGCACCCACCCTCCCTAATGTGACACCAAGCCTGGGGGTCTGCCATGTCACTAGGCATGAGATGCCCAACCTGACACCACTGCCACAGACCCCCAGGCCAAGGAATAGCTGTGACAACTGGGACGCTGTCCTGGCTTGTGCCAGGGTCCTCAGGAATGGCGATGTCACCATCCTCTCCCAGCACGTCGGTCGCCATCAGCATGTCACGGCTGGGAGCAGGGGACTGTGACCCCGTCACACACAGGGGGTACACACTGCTCCCCAAACGTGGCCACACAGGAGGGACGGAGCTCAGCGCCTGACCAGCCATGCAGCCAAGCAAACCTCACAAGCTTTTGCTTCCCGGGAAGCTGTAAATCGCCAAGGCAGGATTAGGTGCCGAGACACAGCGCCCCAGCCCGCACTGCTCAGAGCTCCCTGTGCCTCCAAGGACACTGATCTCCGATGCACCACGCGCTCCTTCGCTGCTTCTCCTTGAGGCGGACACGCGCTGCTCAAGCACAGCTATTTAGGCAGTAACCTAATCAGCCTATCGATAAATGTGAGTAATCCTCCCCTCTCCTGGGTCGTAATTCTCTAGTTCCATTGGAATAAAAATGCCTATTTTTTTAAGCTCATGCTGGGCTGAGTGTCTCCTTGCCCTTGCAGCAGTATGCAGCTCACAGGCACAGCAGTGGGTAGCTGAGGTCTGGGGGAGCCCCGAATTCCTGCAGGCCCAGCGGACAGAACCAGGCAATCTGCACTGGACTGGCAGCCTCTGTTCCCATCAAATGGCCTTCAGGTGGCTTTGGCAAGGGAGTTAAATTTGCTGGTGGCCTGGTGCTGGTGAGAGAGAAGCATCCAGTGGTTTGTCCTTGGGAGGGCAGATCCCCAAAATGATGCCTGGGAGCTGGGGAAGGAGCAGCACTGACTGACACGAGGGCACATCTAGACCCCAAAAGGAACAAGCATGGTTTAGATGCAGAGGAAAGGCACCACTAGGGATGGGCCCTGCCTTTGGCTTAGTCCTGGTGCTCCCTGCAGATGGAGTCCCCCACTCGTTTCACCTGCGCTGCCTTCCCTGGCACCCACCCTTGCTTCTTCCTGAAACAGGGAGTGGTTCTGCCTCCCCAAAATGCCTGTCTGATCCCATAGAAGGATAAGGGTATCCTACCCATCTGCGAGTCACCAGTATCCCATCCACAGCTGGAACAGGAGCATGTAGCCATCACATGCAGCACAGGGGAGGCTGGGGCTACCAGCTGTGGTCAGGAGCACAGCTCAGACATCATGAGGACCAGGACCCTTCAGGGACCTGCAGCTGCCTCCCATGGCTGAACACCCTGGTCCCAAGAGCTGCTAGCAGCCCTGTGACTGGCGGGAGGGGAAGAACCCTGTGGCATCAGGACCACACTAGCACACATCCTTTCAATATCTCTGGCCAGGAAACAAGCAGCTTTTTTCCCAGCAACAACTCAACTTTGTGCCCAAATAAATTGTCAATACCGTCCCCCCCCATCCAAGGAGGGGTGAGTGCTTGGGAGAGCAGCTCTCCTGATACAGCCTGGCCTCCCAGCGCCGCTCCTGACAGTGCCCTTGTGCAGCTCCGTGCGATCCGCGCCCCGCGGCCGGCGGAGGTGACGGATGCACAGTGACAGCCCCTGCTGGCCTGAGCCCTCGCTGCCCCCCAGCCGCCACCGCTGGCCCTGTCACCTCGCGTTAGCGCAGCCTCCTGCCGCGCCGGGGCTGCAGGGGTGACGAGGTGCATCCTGTGGGACACAGAGCTCAGTGGCACCTTGAGGGTGGAGCTGAGGCGCTGCCATCGCCCCTGGCTTTGCACCCAGGCAGGGATCCCATGGGAAGGAAGGTTTGAATTTGACCTGGGAATGTCTGGGAAACAGAAGAGACCCAGCTGACTGCACTCAGGTCTGAGCTAGACAAGGGCACTGATCTGAGTGTGTCCTGCACCTGCCAAGACAGTGCCAAGCCCGTGCCAGAGCACGTGCCACATCTAAGCACATCTTCCTCCAGAAGGAAAGATGAAATGCTGCTCTGGGCCCCAGTGCCTGGAGTGAGTGTTACCCACCCATTATCACCGTCCTTGTCTGTCTCCCCTTGTCATCCCTCCCCCACTGCCAACACCAGCTTCCCAGGCATTCATGTTTCTGAAAACCTGCATCCTCAGCTGAGGATAATGACTGAAGCTTGGGGAAAGCTCAGGGAGCATAAGAAAAGCTCCCAGGGGCCTTTCCAGGGACACACCAGCCTGAAAAAGCCCATGAGAGTTCTTCTAGGCTGGCTGCCATTCTCCTATCCCTGCAGGAAAGCTGAGGCTTGATTTCCAGGGACTTGCTCTGATATTTGTGTCTGTGGTGCCCTCAAGGGATCCCTCTGCCTTTACCCAGGAAAGTCCTGCTGCTGCTTTTCACACGTTCCTGATGGTCAGAAAGGATCCCACAGCACACTGCTGATCTGATGAGCACTGGGAGGCAGTTTGAACTGTCGAAGCAGTTCATTAAGCAGCCGGAAAGGCAGAACATCTCAGCAAGGAAAAACAGCCAGGAGCAAAGCCTCTCTGACAGGCAGGAGCTGGGAAACCTAATGGATGTTCCCCAAGGAATACACTGTCCTCTCCTGGCAGCCATCTCCACCATTGCACCCCTGGGTCCCTGCCAAACCTCTCTCCTGCTCCTTGACTCTGCAGGGTCAGCACAAAGCTCACTGGCACACAGGGACCTGTGCCAGCATGTGTGGATAGAACTAGCATTGCGACAAGGACTAGCTTTGGGGACCAACAGTGTCCAACATTGCCTCCTGTCTCCTCTGGCTCTTCACACCTCAGCCAAGACAACGGGGATGCACTGAATGCCAGTCCCATCCTGTCCTCCTGTCACCAAGGACGTGGCGGGGCCTGGATCCTTTCCTTACAATGCTCACAGTTTTCCAGAGAGCTCAAATCAGCAAAGCCTAATGCTGCCCAGCACAAGGCCTGCTCCTGCCTCCCAGCATGTGCCTAACAGCCCCATGGAGTTGGGAAAGCCCAGCCCTGGCAGTCCCATCACTCAGGATGCAGCACTTGGAGCTGGCAGCTTCTAAAAACACTGACCACACTCCTTTTTTAACCATGAAATCTAAGCCACAGATAATAATTCTTCTGTGCTCTGGCTCACACTCATCCCAATGTTACATGCTGCAAAACTGCAGTACCACTCATTTTCTGTTTTTAGAGCAAGGTACCAAGGACTCCTTTAGACTGTGTGGTCCATGAAATGTCTACTCCTGCCCCTCCTTCCACCACAGCTTGCTCACCAACACTGTTGAGGGAGCATTAGTATTTAAGGGATCAGTAGTTACAAAGTCTTATGGGAACTATGCAGAAAACTGCCACGTCCATGGGACCAGCCAAGCCCCCAGGGTGCCAGCAGCACTGGAGCACACAGGTGGGTGGCCAGGCTGTTTAGGAATCTGCAGACTGTGATCTTCTGATCTTTCCAGTGGAGGTGATCCCAAAACCATTTAGCAACTGAGCAGTCTTCTTAGCCTTCCTCTCCCACCCAGTCTTGTGCCTCCTTACCTTTCTGCTTGCCAGTGTGTTGCTTCTCCCCCAGGAACCCCTTTGTCTCCTCCCAGCCCATTTCTCTGCACCCATCTGTAGTTTGCAAAGCAGAGGAGTGTGGAGACCAAGACAGAAATATCCCAACATCACACCAACCCAAGTGCTGCTTCTGGCAAGTCCCACTGGCTCCTGCTCAGCATCCCACTGGCTCACCATGGCTGTTTCTGGTCCAGGATCCCTGTCCTGTGCTCTGAGGCTGGTACTACCATGTTCCCAGTGAGAACAGTGCTTTTCCTTCCATCTTCATCCTTCATGCAGAAGTCCCTGGCAGATGCACCTTGAAGGCTCTTTAGGACTTGTCCTGTACAGACTGGGTCACTGGCTCCTTGCATGTGTCCCAACCCTCTCCTCACCCTGACAGCATCACCTCCCTGCCTCTGAGGGGATGGAGGGAGCATGGGGGAAGCCCGGAGTAGAGCAGCGGCCCTGCCCTGACACAACACAGCTCATCTCCACTCTGGGATGGCCACTCACTTCCCACAAAGCCAGTCCAAATGACAGCATGCCCTCACACACAGGGCACCACAGCCTCACCTCTGCACCTCAGCCCTTCCCCTGCCAGGATCCTGACACCAGCTCTGGCCAACGCTGCTCCATTAGCTTGCTCTGAAAGAAGCTTAATAGAAAATCTGCTCAATTATTTAGCAAGCAGACAAATAGAGGGATGATACTGCCCAAAGCCAGCCAGGGTCTGTGGTATGGATTCAGCCCAGCTCCTGGCTCAGCCTGGCAGATCCTGCCGTTCCTCTCCTCCCCGCTCAGTCATTAAGGCTGGCAGAGGGAGCAAAGGGACATCCCTGCCCTCAGCCCTGCCAGCCCCTGACACTCCCCATTGCTGCCCAACAGCTCTCAGACCTGAGGGCTGGGAGGAGGCACTCACCATGAACAGCACCAGCCCATCCTGCCTGACCCAGCAAGGAAATGCACCTCTGCTCCCCCAAAAGCACAGCCTGCTCCATCCAGGGACTACGGAGAATGGTGGATCAGCTGTCTCACCACAGCCTGGCTTGGGCAATGTTCCCTTTCCTTGCGCTTAATGGCTGTGTTTGATGCCAGGAGTCCACAGCAAGAGGACTCAATGCCTGGATGAGCATCCTGTGCTGGTAAAGGAGCAGCTGAGGCATCTGATTGCAGCCTGATAACACAACTATATGAGTTGGCAGGGCCCTGGCTCTTACCTACTTACTTACTTCCCCACTGCAATGTTCTCATCCCATAAACGGGACTTCATTCCTTCACTACTAGGTGAGCCCATTCCCTATGTCCCAGATGTTTGCAGCAATTTCCAACCAAGTGCCTGGCACAGTGTCTGCTTGCTGGGTTAGGGGCAACCAGAAAAAACACAGCCAAGCCAAGGAAGTCTCCCAAGGTCCTGTCCCTGTTCTCACCCTCTGGGGCACAGCCTCCTCAAAGGGAACCAGTCAGTGTCACCCTGTTCCTGGTAATTCCCACAGGGATGTTCCTATATGCAAATGTGGGTTGGAAAATCTCTCTGTTAATGAATTCTGTCAATCTGGGAGTTAGCAAATGGGACCTAGAAGAGATTTCTACCAGCTCTCAGCACTGCCCAGGCAGAGTGCTTCTGGGGAAGGACAGAAGTCTATCCTATTATCCTGTTTGCTGCACTGAGAGAAAGGAGGGAAAAAGGAAAGCTGTCAACAGATGAGTTCACATAAATGTGTCTGCTCTGGAGAGCCTGGTTACATACAGGACCCCTTAAATCACTTCAGCCATGGCAATTATCTCCCATGAGAGTGTAAAGACCCGAGGAAGGTTTGAATTCTCCTGGAGACAGATGCTTCCCATTCCCGTGCTCTGGGCCAGCCATCATTGACATGAACCATTTCCCAGGGTTTTGGGTGATTGTAACCTCAGCTCCTCTCAGGTTTCAGCACCCTGTGGTGATAGTGCCTTGGATAGAGGATGACACCAGGGCTGAGCCCTCAAGGAATACAAAGGCAGCAGAAAAGCCTCAGTTTTTTGTTTTTCTCCATCCCATCTCTGTTTGCCATTTCTCAGTGCAGCTGCTCAGAGTAGAACCACTCTGTGACTAGGGTGCAACACCCAGTCCTCAATTCAGAGTGCTGCCAAGAGTGTGGGGGCTCAGTTCTCCCTTCCCCATGACACTCTGCCTTTGATCTCTGCCTGGTCTCTGCCATCCCCTCTGCCTGGGCAGCAGTAGAGGGTCTCCAAGCTGCCTGCCTCGGTTCTTTTGTCTTGATTGACCTCAGTGGCTCCCCTGCAACATTTGCTTGCCTTTTATAGATCACTGACATAGCAAACCTCAGGTTTAGTGCATGGCTTTGCAAAATCACATAGAAGAATTTTGCTTTATGGATATTTTTCCCTGGGCTTCCTCCTGTTCCACCTTCTGCTTCTCCCACTCAGTTAGGTCCACCTTAAGGACATGATGCTTTTCAAGTATCATTCCACTATTTTGCATTTATTTCTCATTTCCAGTGCTCAGGGAAGTGACTACAAAGCCCTTGAACATCAGAGACTTGCCAGTTCCCTCGAGCACAGTGTCTCTGGTTTGTGATGGTGCAGCCCAAGGCATGAAGGATACTGTTGGCACTCAGGGGACAGTGCCACTTGGTGATGACACTGCTGCCTGGAATTCACAAGCCCAAAGCACAACAGGCTTTTCAGGGCAAGGACAGAGTCTGGAAGCTTTCTGTCTCTTCAGGACACCCTGCAGGCTAGGAAGGATGTTACTGATATCCCACTACCATCTTCCCAGTGCTCTTTGGAGTTTGATAAAATGAGTGACCTGACCTGGGACAGATGTTCAAGGCAAAGACGGGCAGGGAAGGACTTCTCATCCTGGCATGCAGGGAACTGTTTTATCACTTCCTCCTTCCCTTCAGGAAGAAGTGTCTAGTGGCATCAAATTCATGATGTTTGCCCTTTCCATGGAGCAAGGTTCTGAGGGCAAGCAAAATCCACCTCTGTTCACAGCCCAGAAAGGTCACTGATCAATGACCTTGTGCCCAGGTTTTGGCACTGTCACACTTGGGGCTGTGAGACTGGTGCAGCAGCCACGGGAGGCAGGTTATAATTAGATATATTTGTGCACATCTTTGAGTCCTTGAGAGAAGAAGCTGAAAGACTGGCTGCAGGGCTGAGCCGCTTGGCCAGATGGGACTCTGCTCTCTGCAAAGCCAGACACTACTGTGTTCTCCAAACATGAAAACAAGCAGGATGTACAGCACAGACAGAAGAGCCCCATCTCCTACAGCAGCCTACAGCAAACAGTGACCAGACAAGACACCTGAAAATGACACTGGAGACAGCAAAGGCAAGGCTGCAGTGTCTGAATAAGCCTCTTTGCAGGACTCAGTGCAGACACAGACACATAAATGATCAGGTCAGCTGTGGCTCTGTCCAGCCACAACACTCCCCTAGTGCTGCCTCTCTGAATAACTGGCTACCATAAAATCAAGATTTGTTTCATCTCATAATCAGCATCATCCAAGTGCCTGGAGAAAACTCGTCTCACCTTTGTGGCACACGTCTGGGCAGAGAGAGAGCTTTGCACACATTCTCATGCCTTCCTAAGAGGGCTCCAGGGTGAAGTAGCTCCATTGTGCTCCCTTCCAGCCATCACTGTGTGCTGCAGCACTTGGACATGTCACCACATCAGCACAGCTCTATCACACACAGCACCCACAACTTCCACCAGCAGCTGTCCAGTCACACAGTGCCAGACTCCATCCCAAGGAGGAAGGTGCAGATGTGCTGTGAGTACAGCATCTCACAGCCACCTCTTGCAAAGGTTTTCCACCACCACAGAAAGAGGCTTTGCACCCAGCAGTAGCACTGGGATGCAGCTGCTACAGGGAATGCGACTCTTTGGTTTCTGCCTGCTCCACACTCATCAGCTTCACCTTGGTTTAGTCTCCACACCCCATGTTGCTCCTGCAACACCTCCCATGGCCCCACTGCAGCACCCAGAGCAGTGCCACACCCAGAGACCCTGTGCTCTGGAAGGCAAAAGCCACTCACCCCTGAACATCAGTGTCCACCAGCAGCCGGACCAGTATCCCTGTCACAGCCACAAGGATTGGGTAATGGTCCACGCTCTCCAGCCCTGTGGAAGCAAAAGAGAAAGGTTAAGAGCTTTTGCCACCATGTGACAGGCAGAGCAGGGCAAGTCTGAGGTCTGATCCCATCCAGCTCTGCACTAACCTTCAGTACAAGCCATCCCTCCCTTCCCAAGGGCTCACTCCCAGCACATTTTCCATGGAGAGGGACAGAGCAGACTCACCTGGCAGACGGAGGTTGACCACTCTGTCAAACAAGTTCCTTTCAGCTGTCACACGGTTCAGCACCTGGTTCAAGAGCTGTGTAGGGAAAAGCAGAAAGGGGTTCTATTTTCTGTATGGGCCTTCCTCTGATCAGCAGCTGAAGAGCTTAGGGGCAGCATGTCCTTATAGTTCGGACTCAGTGCCTGAGAGCTGGTGGAGGCACAGAGCTCACAGCACTCACCTAGCTTGGCCCAGGGCAAGAGTCAGTCTGAGGTCAAGACACCTGAATGTCAGCACTTCCCACCTAAATCTGAATTCCCAACTGCAGAAGCCAAGCTATTTCTGCAGATAAAAGCTCCTGGCAAGCAGAAGCTACAGTCCCCAGGACAGCCAGAGCCTGCAAAGAGTGAGCTGGCAGCCGTGGGCAAAAGCAGTGTCAGCAGGGTGAAGCACAGCCTGGGTCCTGCCCTACCTGGAGCTGGCAGCAGGATGGACCTACCAGCTCTAAAGCATGGGGTGAATGCAGAGAGCAATCTGCAGAGATGGAATCAGCTGTGATGACAATTAGCCACCATTAGCTTTCACCCAAACCCCCAATGGGAGGAGTAGGGACTGCTCCAGGCTTGATACAACTGCTGCAAGCTCAGCACCCTCTCTCAAATTCAGCATCCCTCCTCCTGCTGCCCCAATGCACAACAGCAGAACACTGCACCCCTCAGTGGGCCTGGTCAGTGGTGGGGCAAACTTCATAACAGCAAGGAGGAAGCTGCAGCATCCCACTCTGCTGTACATTCCCCAGCTTGCCTAAGCCACCTACTAAGGGCCCCTCACTTTCCTCCTCACTCAGCTGAACACTTCCCTCATGATTATGGTACCAGACCCGCTACCTCTTGCTTTGTTTCAGCTGCTCAGGGCCCTGAGTATCAAACTTTGGGGTACTGCTAAGGCACATCCCACTGCTCTCTGCCAATCCAGCTTGTACAAGGGCAGTCTGCCCTCAGAGCTTTCCAGGATTGCTCATGCTTTAGAAAAGAAACTAATTTACTGGAGCCTAAGGAGTGTTGTGAGTTGGAATGGGGCAGTCCCACTCACTGTGGCAGGAAAGTGGAGACATTTGGTACCATATTCTAGGACTGAGGGATGAAGGACCAAGAAGCCTGCCCAAACACTGGAGTGTGTGCTGTGAAACCAGCTACACTTTTCACAGCTCCTTACCCAGAAATATCACATCTTCTCTCCAGATTTCATGACACTGCTTGTCAGAGGAGAATTCAGCATTTACTGCCCCTCATAAGGAAGATTTAAGCAGCTGTCACCCTCTTTCCCAGTAGAGGTAGAAATCAGCTGTGACCAGAGCAGTTGCAAAGGAGGGGAGCAGTTGATAGGTAGAGATTTTAGGGAGCACCACTTGTTCTGCAGCAGCTCTAAGTACTACAGCACTGTAGAGAGGGCAGAGGGGTCCCCATGCCCCACCAGATGCTGCTTCTTCACACAGCATGGTACCTGGGCAAGCCTCCGAAGCAGCAGCTCTGAGGATGGGCGATTCCAGTCGAGGAAGATCTCTGGTGCCAGCGTGACAGTCATTTCCAGCACCCTGAGCAGGCTCACCGACAGGTCAAAGCAGGTGGCACACACCTTCAGCTGGCGGCTGTCCACAAAGTTCCTTTCCAGGCGCTCTGCTGCCTGCTGGATCTGCCAAGCCATGGAGACAGCTTAGAAAGGGGCCCCTTCCCAAAAGGAGGGCTGTGACCCCCAGCCCAGTGAGTTGTGCCTTGAGCCTTTCTAAGTGCAGGACACAGCACCCCTCAAGTGCTGCATCCCACAGCCCTGGTGCACACCCACCTCCTGAATCATGCCAATGAACTCGGAGAATGCCCAGTTCAGCTGGTTCAGGACACTGTTGAGGAAGCTGGGGGCCAGGCTGCGGTCGCTGCGGAGCAGGTCTGCCATGTGCCGCTGCAGCAAGGTGGAGGGACACGGCTCTGAAAACAGACAGTGACACCTTCAGTGGCCTGGTCCCAGGGCAGCCATGAGTGAGGGGCAAGGGCAGGCTGAGAGACCAGTCCTGGGCTTGGGAAACACTGGCTTGTGCCTCACAGTAAGCAGAGATGGCAGGACACTGGGAGTTGGCACAAGGACTATTCTGAGCTGTGATTGTGCCTGTTGGGCCTCCCAGCACTTCTTTCCAATGCCAGCCTGAATTAGCCAGGGAAGAGCCCTCTGTGCTCGCTGCTGCCCACATGCACAGGAACACTGCCCTGCAGCTCAGCATCCCTCTTGCTCTGCTCTGCTCTGCAGAGGCCCATGGTCAGCTCAGCATTAATTGCTCCTGATATCAGTGTGGCAGCAGCTGCCCGGAGCCAGCACGGCCACGCTGGCCTCACATGGCTGTGCCTGTCTGCCTGTGCCTGGGGAGGAAGGTATCCAGTAAATCCCACTCCTGAGAGGCTTTTGTATAGAGCTGAGGCTGGCTCTGCCCTTAGCAGGCTTAGGCAGAGCTTCCCACATTCCCTGGCCAGGTTCAGCCCAAGCACAAACACATTGCCTTGGTTTTATGGCACCTCATCTCTGGACTTCCTCACTATGAAGATCACAGATGAGGTCAGGCCCGGCAGCTGGGAAGGAGCTGTGTTGGACATCACCCCCATGGATGGGCAGGGAAAAGAAGGGGGCACAAATGGGACAGATGCTTCTCACCAGCAGGAGGACCCACTGTCAGCAAGAGGCTCACAAAACATTCAACACTACAAGGGAAGGGTATTGGAGTTCAGCTCAAAACTCAGGGCTTGGAAAGAGAAACTTGAGCAGATTTACCAGTTGTAGGGAAAAACCCCAATCTAACTACATTTTCCTCCACTAGAAGCTATTAGAAATAACCAGGTGGAAACCCTGGCAAGCACCAGGACTGCCATGCCCACAGGAACAAGCTGTGCTGTGACTGTAGAAGCTCTCTGGGGTGGCAGCCTACTTGAAGGGCCAGTGTGGGCAAAGCAAACACAGGACAATTTCCATCACATCCCTAGGGATCAAGAAGTAAGGCACAACTACAAGCAGATTGCCAGCTGGGATTAGCAAAGCCAGGGAGGGATGACAGGAGACCATCATCTGAAATGGAACCAGGACAAATTATTCTGTGAATACCCACTAGCAAGTGCAATGAACTTCTGTTATTATGGAGGACACTTAGTGAATCTCACAGTGCATAATCACCCGAAGCAGGCCAGTGCCCTGGCTTTCATCCTGCCTAAAAAGCTCATTTTTAGGAGGGATTTCATCACAACAAATGTCTTTGATGTCCTACTCCCATCCACATGTGCTTTCCCAGCCTTTGGCTACACGTGGCTCAGGGAATGGCCAAGCCAGACGTCCTTTTTACATATTTATTGGTCCTCTGGGGATTTCTTGCTCAGTGTCCCCTGAAACTGTGTAAGCCTTTAGCATTAAATATGTCCCAGAGCAACATTCCATAGTTCAGCTGTGTGTAGCAGGGGGAATTCAGATTGGAGCTTGGCTCCTACTCACTTTATTTGTCAATATTTATTCTCTGTAACCCCTTCCTTCTGGTGGTAGAGACAGCAACATGCTCCTCTCCAGTCATTTCCTCCAGCTAGCTGTGATTCCAGACCTTCATGACAGTCATTTAAATGGGATCAGCCCCAGTCAGTGCAGTTTCTCACACTGAAACTGTCCCATCTTTGTCCCTTTTGCCACCCTCTCTGAAGCCCAACATGTCTCCCAGTTTTTTCTGGAGAGGTGGAATCAGAAGCACACACAGCATCCAAACCAGAAGCACGTGGCAGATTTGCACAAAGCCGTAATGTGGTTTTGGTTTTGTTCTGGTTTGCTTTCCTCATAATGCTTGTTGTGCAATTTGTTCCTTGGACTGAACATCAAGCTGCTCTTCTCTACAAGATGACAATAAGTTGCCAGGTCAAGGATAACTTTCAGGAACTGGTCCTGAGGCACAAGTGGAGAAGCCCAGGAGTCAATGCTGGGACTCACCTTGTCTTCTCTGTCAGTGAAGGATGAAGGGGCACAGCACACTCTTACCCCACCACTCTACACTTAGTGATGCTGAATTCTATCCATGTTTTCAATCCCAGTTATTCAGAATTGAAAGGTCTTTTTGCAGGGTTAAGTTTTTAGTGCCTTCTTTTCCCCAGCCTCCCTTCAGCATGTTAAAACTACTTTCTATTAAAACTGCTGATGTATTAGTCCCTTTCCAGCCTTCAAGTACCAAAGCAGTTCTAGGCAGACATCACCACTCCTCATGGAAGAACTCTGCATGTTGTCCTGCTGGTCTGTTGCCAAAGTCTCTTTTACTAACATTGCAAGTCAGGACAGATCTCAGGATGACCTGCCCAGTCAAAGCTTACCTCATTTGAAGGCAGCTTTGGTTTTTTGTAGCATGCTCCTATGCTTGTAGTAACTTGCTTTATCCTAATTTTATAGCCAATGACTATTTCCTCACAGTCTTTTTTCAATGAGTGGTGTGATTCTGCAATTCTGGTGCTGGCAGACTGTGCTAGACTATAAGAGCATTAAAAACTGGTGCCTTTGTCAAACCTCTCCACAGGTAAATAGGTTTATTGAAGGTTTTAAAGCAATCAGGGAAACAACTATTTCCTTGGCTTTTGTTGATCCCAAGAGGATTCTGAATCTAAAGATGCTGAGATCACTACTCTTTGAAAGCAACATAAGGAACAAGCCCTGGAATACAGCACAAACAGCTTCATTCCTTGCACAAGTTCCCAGATGAGGTAATTATTAGTGGTATCCAAAATCCAGTCCTGGTGCTGTGTCCATCTCTATTTGCAGAATGTTCACCTTTGCTGAGACATTCCCACCCACCTTAGTTACCACTGCCCTCCTGGTATGGATGGGCAATGCCACATCCCTTATGTGCCACTGCAGGCAGGGATGTCATTTCACAGGCAGCCTGTGGATACTCAGTGATGGGGAAACTTTCCTGATCCTGGCACCAGTAAGTCATCAATGCTTCAAAATTTGGATCTCCCTAATACAAAAGCCACTCAATCTTGGCTTAGCCTTCGTTATGACAGATAAACATCAGTCATTGGAACAGAAATTGGCAGTTTTTCAAGGCCAGAAATTTTAACCTCAACACATTTGATGTGGGCAACAGAGCATGGAACCAAGGGGTTATAGATACATCCAATGTTGCCACAACAGAAACTTCCCTGTAAAAATATAAACAAAATTGAGGAAAAGAAAATCTAGGTAGGAGAAATGGCAAATTAAAACACAGAGTTCATGAAGAAGATTATAAGGGAACCAGAAGCCCCAGTACTCCAGCAAGCACCTGCATTAAAAGGGTCACTGAGAGCATGATGAAGCAAAGACACAAGTTAAAATATAAGAGGTAAAGTGAACATAATCAAACATAGGGAATGGTATGCAAAAGCAGGGAAAAAAGGGTAATAGATGGAGAAGACATAAAAAACATAGTTGACGGACCATGGTAATGCAAAATTTTTTGAACTATAGGAAAAAAATATAGCAGAATTATTTAATAGAAGTAGTAATGGCAGAAAGTCTAACAGTAGCAGAAGCCCATTATTAGAGAGAGTTAAAAATTAATAAAGCAGGCAAAGTGGAAGCCTTCAATAAGTGCTCCAGCTACATAATGGTAAAGAAGTTGGGTCATGTACTTTCATCGCAGGAAAGTAATTATGTACTTTTATAGTTTGCTAACGACCCAGCAAGATTTATAATAGGGCTAATTGTGAGACCTCTTGGCCAGCAGCCTGAGGAGGTTTCTGGACACAGCAGCATTTACAGTAGAGCTTGAGCACAGAAGGGGAAAGCCCCAAATGGACCAGGTTCAGAAGCAAAGCAGCTCCACCCAAAGCTAATCTGAGTTTTTGTATCTGTGAGTCCACCTCAGTGTGCCCATTCAGAGATTTAGAGAGGGTCAAAGGGAAGGCTGCAGGGCGAGGCAGAAGGAAAGCAGGCAGCACTTGGGGGATGAGATATCCATAAGGTTGAGTGTGAGGCATCAGGATGGCCCAGGGCTCCTGGGATCCCTGTGTGCCTCCAGAGCAAAGCCCTGGCAAACTGGCTGATGCAAGTTTTGGCTCCGGGACCAGCACGTGAGGGAAGGTTCCCACCTACACAACAACAAAACCTCTGTGGCTGCTAAAAACATGGCAAGGGTGAACACCCCACAGGGCTCAGAGAAAAGCAAAACTCCCTCCTGAATAAGACAGAGAGGTCATGTGTTTTTCACTACTGAAAAGGACCAAGAAATGAGTTTATCCTGGTACACAAGTGCTTCGGAGGAATAAAATGTTGTAAAGCAGAGAAAGGCAGGGCAGCAGCAGTGGAAGACAGAAGGTGGTTAGGTAGAGGAAATGGTTTCAAACTGAGAGAGAGCAGGTTTAGATTAGATGTCAGGAAAAAATTCTTTACTGGGAGGGTGGTGAGGCCCTGGCACAGGTTGCCCAGAGAAGTTATGGACACCCCATCCCTGGAAATGTTTAAAGCCAGGCTGAATGGAGCTTGGAGTAACCTGGTCTAGTGGAAAGTGTCCCTGCCCATGGCAGGGAGTTGGAACAAGAATGAGCTTTAAGGTTCCTTCCAATCCAAACCATTCTGTGACTCCCATCAGGAATCATAAGCTATGGATTTACTTCTGAGGGTGAGCAATCACCATCAGAAGTGCTTGGACACTTCAACCACTACCAGTTGATGCTTTTGGTGTTGTCAGATCAAGGTGGGATCTTCTCCTGAAAGTCCTTTTCAGCTTAGGCAATTTGCTGGACTTGGGAAAGGGGACGTGGGTGAACTCTCTGGCCCGTGTTGCACAACATCTCAGCTCCATGATCTCATGGTCCCACCTACCTTCCCTCCACCTGATGGGTGTGTGGGCAGCAGGCCTGGGGCAGAGCAGCCCTGTGATACAACCTGAAGCCACCCTGCAGCTCTTGCTTTTCCAAACCAGCTCTTGCTTTTCCAAACCAGGCTGGGCCCAGCTTGGCATGGAGCCACTGCTGCTGCTCCCACCGTGCGTGCCAGGACAGCACTGGGCCTTGCCTACAAGTCATGGTAAAAGCAAAACAAGTCCCTGCAGCAGCCACCAAGCACAACCACCCCAGCTCTGAACACAGCCCCATCTGCTCTCAGGAGACAGAGGCAGAGCTCTGCTTGCATGAGAGCTGCTCAGTGCCAGCAGAGCTGAGGAATAACTCTGGGAACAAGCAGGGACACAGATGGTCTTTCTGAGCCTCTGACCCTTGGGCTAAGCCAGGCAGCATCCACTGCTCAGCTTTGGCAAAGGGTGAGCAAAAGGAGCACAGGCAAAGGGCAGCAGAGGAGATCAGGTAGTCTGTGCTATGGGTGTTTCATGTTGTGAGGCAGCATGAGCAAACCTTCCCCACCTGTGCAGTCTTCCAAGGAAGCATCCCAAAAGCAGGACAAGGCTAGAGCACCAGCACTAAAGCAGGACAAGGGAACACCACACTCCCTTCAGACTGGCTGCAGCAGCAGACCCAGACAAACAGGGACTTCCTTAGCTCAGCAGTTTGTCCCATTGACTCTGTCAGTGCTCAAATTGCAACAAGGTGAAGACTGATGGGTGTGAAGAGGAGGGGGGGGTCATCTCCTCCTTCCCTGGGCAGCATCTCAAGGACACCTCTGAGTCCCCTGTCTCTCTTCAATTAAATCAGCATTCATTATTGATTTGGTTGAGCCCTAAAATAGCACTCCCAGGAGTAAGTCCCCAGTAGCCAGCACAGCCCACTCTGGGCTCAGGCTCAGACTGTGTGGAGCCACACCACGTGTGGAGCAAGGCCCTGGCAGCTGAGGAACTCTGCTGCTGCCCTAGAGCTCCCCAGGATGGGCTGAGCTTGGTTACCACCCCACGGGACTGGTGACAGCCACTCGGTGGCTTGGTTGTGCAGTAGGAGAGTGAGGGGACAGCCATGAGAACCCTCCTGCACGTGTGCCAGGGCTTCTCCATCGGCCTCCAAGGATGAGAGGAACTCCTCCAGCAGGGCTATGACCCCAGAGGTAACCCTGGCAAAACAGGTGCAAGAGCAGGTCCATGATGCAGCCTCAGAGACTGACACATGGGCACAGCCCCTCTGGCTTCTCCCAGGGATGGAACTGAGGAAAACAATCACTTGTGAAGCTCTCTGCCTACAAAGAAGGGTCTCTCTAGGCAGAAGAGGGGAAGCAGGGAGCTTTCTAAAGCTACTCCACCAGACAAGAGATGGTCACACAACAAACTTACTCTGGAAACTAGCAACAGAGAGATCTCCTGGGCACCATGGGCAGGAGAGAGAAAAGAGAACAAGAGTGCTGTTAGAACAGACAGGCAGCTCCCTGGATAGGGCTCAGCATACACCTCCATGTGCCACCTGTCTTTCTGTCCCCCAGCCCTCTCTCCAGGAAAGAGCCTGGCACAAAGCCTTTTCCACAGCAGAGGGGGATCAGGAATGTATCCACACAAGCCCAGAACTTCTTAGGGTAAAGCAGGGGACATGTTCTTCAGCTCAAGAAAGACAACTTCTCCCCACATCTTTCTCAGCCACAACAGAACTGAGAAACCCCTCAGCTCAGTGACAGTGCTGAGAACCAAACTGCAGTGCCAAAGGCAGGACAGGCTCTGCCAGGCTCTGAGAGATGCCTGGATAAAACACGTCCTGGTTGCAAACTTATACAGTGCCCTGTCTCCTTGGGCACCCACTCCCTCTCACAGGGCACCTGCTGCCTGGCAAACATGACAGCTCCTCCCCACAGCAGCTGCTCACTGTGCACATCACAGAGCTTTCTCTCAGGCTAAAACTCTGCTAAGGGTGCAGCCCTGGGCCTCTCTCCTCTCCTCTGGAGGGCAGAACCCCGACTTATGATGGATTTAACTCACCATTTGGCATGCTCAAATCACCAGCAGAGAGGCTGGGGATGGCCAGGCTGTAAAAACCAGGCCTGGATATTTGTTCAAGAATGCTCTACTTCAGCAACTGTCCCAACAGCTGGCCTGGCCCATAGGGACAGTGGCTAAGGAACAGGCTGGTCCTCCCTCAGCACCCATTACAGCCCTGAGTGCCCATCCCTGTCCCACTCACTCTGCAGGCTGGGGAGGCTGGCATCCTCAGGCTTGGTTTTCAGCAGGTGTGGGAGCCGTGTGTATCTGTACCCAAAGCCACAGCCCTGGCAAAAGAGGTAAGGAAAGACCTTAGAGGCTGAAAAACAGTTTTGCTGCTACTGGAAAGTGAAATGTTCAGTGTCCCAGCAGCCCCAGGTGCTGAGAGGGGCAGGGGTGCAAGATGCTCACCCGCCACAGCCTGACGAGGATCCAGTTGGTCTGTGCCCAGGGCCGCTGCTCATAGGGAGCCAGGAGGTTCTTCATCATGGAGATCCGCCTGGAGACACGGACACAGGTCAGCCCACAGGGTTTGGGAACAGGAGATTAAAGAGACCACACAGTAGGACCCGTGGAGCTGGGGCAGAGTAAAGCCACTGGTAAAAGGGTGACAGGAGGCTTCCAAATCAAAACTCCACCACCCTGCTGGCAACTCACGAACCCTCAGTGATGCTTGGCAGCCCTCCTGCTCACTCACCAGCCCTGCCACCAGCCCAGCCCTGCCCTAGCTCCCCAGGAACAGGCAGGGCAGCACTTACTGCTCTTCTGGGATCCTCTCTACAGCACGCAGCGAGTGGGGGTAGCAGACGTAGCTGGCCAACGCCTGCATCAGGGAGTCCCGGATGTCTGAGGAGGAATGAGAAGGGACTAGGCCAGGCACCCATGGACACACAGCACACCAGGGAGCACCTGAATGCCAGTGTCTGGGAGGGACTGGCCCTCATGCAGAGGCACATTGTCTCTGCTGACATGGAGGGCATGCTTAGGCTCAAGCAGCTAAGAAATAACCCCAGACTGGTTATGCAGGCAGCTGGGACATGAGTCCTGCTCTCAAAAGGGTACCCTAAGTCACGTATCTACCCTGCAACAAGCAGGATAAGGACAGTGCCCAGCCTCATTTTGAATGTGAAGGCATAAGCACTCGAAAGATTAAACAGATTCCAGCAGAAGCCTAGTGAGCCACTGGCAGTGGCAATGGCCAGACCTGTGACATCATCACCCCAAAAGCAGAGGAATGCAGCCTTACCTGTGCCCACAATCCTCGAGTCAGCAAAATGCTTGGCCAGGATGGCAGCGAGGCGCATAAGGGTCTCTTCATAGCCTGCAAGAGAAGGAGGGAGCAGGGTCATGGCAACAGCCATGGGGCAGCCCTGTGGTCCCAGTGCTCCTGTGGCCATGGCAGAGGCTATGGAATGAATTTCTGCTACAGCTTACTGCAGCTTAGTTGTGCATCTAGTTGTCAAAACAGAGAGGTGGGAAGACACATTCACCTTCAGGAGAGCCTCTCACTTCAGTCTGCAGAGTCTGAAACAATTATTCAGGGAAAGATAAAACCACACTATCAAGTCGGATGGCAAGGGAGAAGTGCCTGGTGAAGAAGAGGCTGAGCAACACAAAGAACACCCTAGGTCTATGCAGAAAAGCTGTGTCCAGCCTGCATGCCCTGTAGAAATCCACAACTGCTCAAGTCTGCTCTTGCCCAAACAAGAGCACTTCAGCTATGTCCTGTTGGTGGGAACCAGCACCTTTTCTTACCTTCATGGGCTCTGGAAAGTACAGAACTATTTGTTAAGAGCTCAGCGAGGTCATTTAGCTGGGAAAGCACAGTACGTGCACAGACAGAATCCACCTAAACACAGACTCTTGGCATCAAGGGGGTGGTCATCTCCATAGGAACATCTTCAAATCCCAAGAGAATTTGAAAGCAGTCCCAATTTCTGCACTCATGGCAGATCCTCTCCCACCCAGAAAACAGAAGGCCGCGGTAGAAATTGCTGAGGCAATCACATCTCAGCAAGGACCCCAGCCCATTCCTGATACCTCCTTGGAAACACAATCCATAGTTGCCAGTGATTTTCACTACAGCGAGCCCTGTGACAGCTTCATACAAGGCAAGGGTTCCCTACCTGAGAAGTGACCACAGCTCACCACCTGCCCCACAGCTCAGACAATGCACTGGTGGCAGCACATCACAACCAGGAATGGCCACAGAAAGGAAGATGTGAACTACTGCTTCACCATAAGGATGTGGCTTGCTTTAGATTTTATCAGGCCAGAATCAGGAAGCTGACCCCCTCCCCTCACCTGGAAGTTCCTCCATGCTGTTGACAGGGCTGAAGTAGTTCTTGAGTGCACTGTAGCTGTTCATAGCCACGCTGAGGTAGAATTCTGGCATGAAAGCGAAAAGCGAGCCCGTCCTGTCGCCGTGCTCGATGGTGCGGATGCACACGCGCAGCAGCCAGTAGATATCCTGCATCTTCTCCTGCCCAGAAAGAACACAATTCCCAGTCAGCTGACAGCTTCTCTTGGGAGAAACAACAACCAGCATCACACTCAGACCTCGGAAACATCCCCATATTGGAGATCTTGCTCAGACATCTTACTGCTCTAAGTTCAGTAACCAGATCCATACCATTTGGGCTTTCCATAAAGAAACAATCAGAGATCTCTACACCAACCTCAAGGTCAGAGCATGACTCTCACCAATGTGATGGTTTTGTCTCACCAGGCCTTACCAGGGCATATGCAACCACACAGGCCTGGCAAGCAAGCATGTGAGTTTTGATTCCAAGGACACTGCTGAAGGAAAGCAGGCAGAAGCACTTTCCAGAAATCTGCTGGAAAGAAAGCTGGTCCATTGTAGGGATTAAATGGGAACAGGCTGAAAGCTCACACCAGCTCAGATCTTTGCAATAGGCAGCCACAGCCCTTCAGGTTCTGTGCCAGCCATTCAACCAAATTTACTGCCCTGAGGAACAGACCCCTTGTCTCTCTAAACAAAAATCAGAGGGTCTTAAATTATAAACAGGAAATTTAAGGTCATCTACATAACTTTAAGCTATAAAAATGGGCACCACCAAAGCCATAAAAAGAGGAAATATTATTTCATACCCTGCAATGCTGAGAAACAGCATAAGCAATAGCTACTTGCATGAAAACAGATGGAGAAGGATTACACTTCTAATAAAGGAAAAAAATAAAATCAGAGGTGCAGATAAGGAATTTCATTTGCTTCATGGCTTTTCTAAAGCATGTTGTTACCATCTTTGGGAGATTTTCATAGGTTTATTGTGTAAATTAAGCTGAACTAGTGCAAATCAACTAAACTGATTAACAGACATCTTTTTCTCAACACTGACACACATCTCAGCCAAACTGTTACTTTCAAGATAAAAAGCAATTGTGCAAAACAACATTAAGGTTTAAAAAGCTGCATTTGGCTTTATTAAGGTTTAAAAAACTGCATTTGACTTTATTAAGACTTGATAACCTCAAACATAATTTCAGGTATTGCCAAGCTAGAAGAAAGCCTATTCCAAGAGGATACGAAGATGTGATTAGTCAGTGAGATAGATAAATACAGTGCTGTAATAAAATCAGCTGTAATTCCCACAGGGATGTTTTCAAGGCAGAATTATGTGCTTTAAAACTACGAGTGTTTTTAAGCAGTAGAATTTCCTTTTGTTTAACTTTGAATTCCCCAGAATAAACCAGTGGCTAATTCCCTCGAGGAAGGAGCAGCCTCTGCTGTGCTCTGACACCTCAGCACAGAGCAGGACTTCACCCCTAGACAGAACCAGGCTCTTTCTCTCCAACAGCAACAGCTGTGATCGTACAGATGAGACCCTCCAGTGCACTTAATTCCCAGAGATACAGGAGCTGCTGGATGGATGCCTCCACTGGGCAAGAGCAGGGATCTGAGGTGACTGTGAGATGGAGACCTGAAGGCTCCTCAGTGCAGCCACATTCCACAAGCTCACTGGGCTCCTGGGACACAAACAGGGGAGGCTGTAACCTTCACTCCCAGATGCTGCTGATTCATCAGGAAAGGTGACACTGCAGTCCTGGTTTAGTATGACAATAGATCATCTAGAGACATGAACAGTGTTCCTTCGTGGGCCAGCACAGTGACACCTGCAGCACACCCCAGTGATGCCCCTCAGCCTTTCCAGAAGAGTCTGGGAAGAATAGATTATTTTCTGGCAAGCATAGGCTATGCTAATGAGAGTTTCTGCCTTGCAATCCTTCTCAGGAGGGAAGGAGGGGACAAGCAAAGAGCTCATGAGTCAGGATCAGCCACTGCAGCTCTGCCAGATATGTTCATAAGGACTCTTCTTTCCTTCCCTGTTTACATCCTGGGACACACAAAAGCTACAAAGAGAGATAAGGCAAGGCAATGGAAGTCAGGAAAAAATCAGCAAAACTGCTTGTGATAAAACAGACCAGAGCTTTTATCCTGGAAAATGGTGAATTTGGGGGAAAAGGGACAACCTGTGCAAAAAGCCATAGTGTTAGTAAATGTGGAATACACTCTCTGCATGGGAACCAAGTGAAGAAGGGGAGAACACCTGAACAAGAACCCCTTGATTTGGATCCCACAGATTCCAGGGAGAGCTGCAGCAGTGAGATCCCCCTGTGACACAGCACAGCTCAGGGAAATGGTCTCACCAGGCCTCTATCCTCTGATATGTCTTGAGAACTGAATCTCCCTTTGATCAGCACCTTTTTGTCTGCAATGCCCTAAGGGAAAGCCTACAGCACCACGCACAGCTCAGATCAGACTGGGCTGATCACTATGGAACACTGGGGGACAGGAGAGGGGCCAAGCCTAGAAAAGAGCCTCTGATACACAACAAGGGAAAAGGCAGCCCCAGAGATCATTGACATTGCTCCAACACCAGGAAAACGACACCTGATATGTGATATGTGAGCCAAGCAGCAGAGATGCAGAGGCTCACTGGTCTCCTTTCAGCTGCTCATGTTATGCTTCTGCCCACCTTTGAATAAATGGTGACATTTATCCAAGCGAGGCGCCGGCTCAGGTGGTTGAGCTTCTCGGAGAAGACCTTTTGGCTCTTCAGCAGTTCCTCATGGATGTCTCTCCTCTGAAAAAAGTGCAGAGATGTGAGGGCAGATGTCACTGCCATTTATAGCATTCTTTTTCAGTGCTGGACAAACAATGCAAAAGCATATACCACCTTGGGGTTAGCTAGGGAGTACTGGCAGGGGAGAAAGGGGTCAGCAGCCTTTCTGTGGAGGGAGTGGGAACCAGTGCTATAAAAAGCACTTCTCAGTCTCAGCTAAGGCCCACAAGGCCTGATGCAGATGCTGGTACAGTTGGGCAGCAGCACTTCATCCTGCCAGATACTGAGGCTCTGCCAGAGAAGGAAGTTGGGAATCCAGAGATACTTACCCTCTTTGGGCAGCGGCTGATTTTTTCCTCCGTGTCTTTCAGTGCCATGGCATATTCATTCACATCATCTGACACACCAACCATCTGAAAAGCAGCAGGTTTCACAATAAATAAGGGTTTTTTTTCCCCTAAACATACAAGCATGCAACCAGAACACAATGGAGGTTGGCAGGACAGGGCACATACAATCATTAAATAAGGAGAAAACAGAGTCGGTGTCGAAGCATGGACAACAGGGGAATGGATTTCTGCACAGAGTGTGCTACTTACCTTCCCAAGCTGCTGGTGGACACTGAGGTTGTACATCATCACTATCCCATCCAGGACTTCCAGGAGGGAGTTCTCAGTGATGGGCTGGTCTGGCTCTTCTACAGGTCTTCCCAGTAAGAGACCTTCGTTTTCATGGGTGCCTTCAACTGCAATGCATTCCCAAGACAGGAAAGAAGTTCTTAGCAAGGCATTTTGGCACCTCAGCTTCTGCCTGCTCCTCTCTGAAGCCAAAGCCCTGCTGTGCCTCTGTAACATGGAGCTTCTTCCCAGTCCATGGAATTCACTAGATACCACTAGATAACACACTACCACACCATTCTCATCTTGCTGCCTGCATCAGGCTGACCAGTTAGATCTGTCCAGACTGACCCAAGTCAGGCAAATTCCACTTCCTCAAGCCCTGTACATGCTTCAGAGGCCGGCCTGGTCCACCCAAACTGCAACATTGCTGCTGCTGCACACATCATCCTCTGGCTGGTCTGTCTTCAGAGCAAGTGTGGCTACAACTGTCTCTGAAGCACCTTCCTGCAAAGTCTCACTGCATTTGGAGTAACCCAGGCAGCATCACACAGAGGGTGACAACATCACCAGTGTCATGTCCAGGGTGACAAAGGGGTCTTTTGGATGTCCCTGGGAATGGGAAGGAGCAATGCTGGCAGTGAGGAGATTACATTCCTCTGGGGAGCTGGAAGATGCCATTCTGCCAGGGCCCAGCTGGGCCATGCTAGCACACAGGAGTACTCACTGTCCTCCCTCGTGCGCTGCTCCACGCGCAGTGTGTGCACTTTGATCTTCTCCAGGCTGCCAAGGGGCCGCCGCGGGTTCATCAGGCTGACGGCTGCCGTGCTCAGGAACCGGTTGGCCCGGCCCAGCGTGGGGGAGCTGAGCCAGGCAGGCCTGGCAAGAGCTCCACCAATGGCCAGGGCAGCAGAGGGGCGCTGGGACTAGAAGGAAACGAAGGGAGAAACAGTTCCAGCTGTGTTTGGCTGCCTGCTGTTCCTCCCCTGACCCTACAAGGATGTTGGTATAGACGCACAGTGGCCACTGGAAGATGAGCAGGCAGGGTAGCAAATGGGTAAGTCCTTCCTCCAAAGGCACACACCAGGCACAAAGAGCAGACCTGCACAGCAAGAAGCTGCTTGGTCAACAGTTGTGTTACACCTTTCCAAATACAAGCACCAAGAGCTGCCATGGAGGGGAGGCAGCACATTCAGATCAGTGGATAGCGAGAGAGCAAGGCACAGAAAATTTTGTTGCTCAAACTTGGTGCACCCGGGTCCTTGGTGATCTCCAGTGACTCCCATCCAAGTGCAGCTATTTAGCTGCTTGCCCATGGACTGGTTACAGTCCTGGCCCAACCCTGCCTTGCTGTAAAGCAAAGCCTTTCCAGCCAGAGGCCAAACTTGCAGCCCCAGCACCAGGGCCCCTGCAGGTGAACGACACAACTCACCTGTGCTGCTGCTGTTGCTGTTGCTGATTCCTCATCTTCATCAAGATCATCCATAGTCACTGCCTGCAGCTCTGCAGGGTCGATCAGGATGTTGGCTTTTGCAGCCAGGTCATCTGCACAGAGCACACCAAAGCAGCCATGAATGCAGGAGCGACTATTCACTTACCATGAGGAAAGCTCAGCAGTAGAGAAGCAGCCAGAAAAGCTGGATGCTCTATCAGAACAAGCTCACCTGTCTCAAGCTTCCTCACATGGAATAGATCTGCCCTTATGAAAAGAATAGAGACCAAGCAGCAGCAGGTGCTGCCCTCTCAGGACCCATTTCTGCTCCTGGTCCTACCAGCTACAAATAGGATAACTGAGGAACCAGGAGACAACCACCAGGGCCAAACTGGACTAGAGCAAGAATGGCAACTCTCTACCTAAAGACCATTTTTTAGGCATCCAGCTCTTCAATTCTGTCCCATGATGTGTCCCTAAGTCACTAGGACTGAGACTCACACCCAGAGGAAGGTTATGCTGATGGCTATGCCGCACAAAGCCTGAAGAACGTGTTCTTTAGTCCACAGCTCTGTCTTTAAAACTGGCCAGGACAGCTCGGTAAGAAACCAGAGGAGATTACGTGGTTCTCAAGCTAAGTAATCTAATTTTGAACAGCCAAGGACCAACATGAGACAGAGAAAGTGGTCCTCATCTTGCAAACACACTGGGGAAGGAGAAGAGACACTTGAGCCAAAGGCAAGCAGCACATTACCCAGAAACTAGAGACAAACCAAGACCACGGGAATGGCAAGGGGTGTCTCTGCCCAAGGCAGGCTTTGGAAACCTAATGCCAGAGGAGTGTGCTGCACCCCAACACACAGCTGCAGTACATACACAGGGCAGCTCCTCCCTGCCCAGACTGGTACATCAAGTAAATCCTGGGCATCCTTCATGCCCAGCAGAACCCAGCTGATGGTCAGTGCTTTGACAGCTCCCAGCCCTTGACTGTGGTGCAGCAAGAGCACCACACCAGAGGATATTCCCAGACTATCTCCCTCCCTCCAACTGCCACATGCCCAATTCAGGGATACAAAAACTGTTAAATTAAAGCACACTCCACCTAAGAGGAGTGGTGTCTTCTTCAGAGTAATTTGAATCTCATTAAAATTCAAGTCTCCTCTCCCTGAATTTAATCAGAATTCATGACCCACAGCTCCCTCCCTGGAATGTCTCGCATTAATTCCATCCAAGATCCGGATTCAGGTATTGGCAATGAGAGCACTTACCTTTCAGAGTCTTCTTAAGATGAGACAAAAGACCTCCAAGTCGCTGAAGGTCAAAATAATCCACCTTCCCATTATAGAAGAGTTGAGGAGGGACATAGGCCTCTGAAACAGAGGAGGAGATTTGGTTTTATCCACAAGTCCCATGCACAGGATCCACAAAGTCATGTAAGGGCTCCAAAAGCAGACCCCAGGACCCACATTTAGGGACAACTTCTGTTGTAATAAAAGCACAGGCCATTAAGACAGAGGTGAATTCCACAATGGAGCAAGCATTAGAACCATGCAGAAACAGGAGCAACCAATGGCCATCGACAAGACTGTCAGCACTTCCTCCCTCCAGCCACAGTCACTGGGGCAAACTGGATCATCAGAAAACTTGGCAGCTCTCCATCTGGCTACTCCAGCTCTGCCACTTAGTCCCACAGGGACAGTAAGGCACTTACTGAGTCTGGAGAAGAGGTCAGCCTAAATTAAGGAAAGGGAATGTCAGTGAGGTCTAAGGGCGGGAAAGCACCTTAGACCCCACTGACACTGATTTAGTTTTCCCTTAATTCCACAGTTCGGGAACTCCAAAATCAGAAAAATATCTTCCCCAAAACTCTGACTAGGGGATCACTGAACTGCCCTTCCACAGACTCACAGTCAATAGTGGACTGCTCCAGAACAGACAGGGGGATAGCAAACAGTACAGGTGTCCCTTTGCAAGGATGTTAACTGGAATAGATCCGCACACAGAAAGTTCCCAGGGTGATGGACGGCTCAAGCACTCATTAGAGACATAAAATTTCAAACATCCTGCAAAGTATTGCCAAGAGGCAAACCTTGTCCTAACCACAGAGAAGCCTGTAAAGCCTTTCCCCAGGCCTCACCTTCACTGCTCAGGGCAGCTGGGGTCTTTGCTTTGTGGCCATCCCAGAAGTAGCGCAGGGCAGCGATGAGCCGGTGCAGGAAGCATACCATGTACTCTGGTGGGCACAACACAGCCAAGTTCTAGGGCAAGAATGAGAGTCCAGCATCAGGGAGGTGTCAAAGTGCATCTCAGTTCAAAGGGCTACATGGAGCAGGCAGAAACTTTTGTGTTCTCAACCTTGTTAGCATGTCTAGCTTACAGCTCTTGCAGAGAGCCCAGACCGGATGGTGGGCAGCAGTTTCCACCTCCAGGAAGCCTTGGGACACCTCTGTCAGTGGTCTGACAGAGGACGAGGGATAACACACACTGCATCAGGAAACATGGGGCTGATGATGAACACAGGGATGCAGGTGGAGAAAGGGCTGCCCATCTAGAAGGGCAGAGTTTCCAGCCTGAAGGCACAGAGAGCCCTCAGGGCTAGGCTTGCAGGAAGGCTGGCCCTCTGACTCACCCCTCTGTTGCTAGCGTTCTCCTGAAGAAACTTGCGGAATTTGTTTAGGAAGATGTATCTGGAGGCTTCCTCCTGGAAGAAGGAAAGCAGGTGGTAAATCTAGGATTTACAAAGCACATGACATGAAGATACTGTCACAAAAGACCCACAGAGTGCTTACCCCTCCTCCATCTTTGTTGTTCAGCAGCAACTTCAAAATTTGAACCTGGAGACCTTCCACCACTAAAAGGGGAACATACGTCTGCCATCAGAAAACAAGCACTGGAGAGCAACTACCCCTCTTAACCCCAGCTGCAGCACCCTGTCCCCAGGAAAAAGGTTATCTCCCCAGCACAGGGAAGAACCAGTGACAGAAGAAAGCTAATCCCACCACTCAGAATTTTCTCCTCCACCACCTAGCAACAAATTCATCCACAGCTAAAAAACAATGCATAGGTTTGCTCCTGCCCCATCATGGGGGATTGCAGATCTGTGCAGCGGGATCCCAGAACTCCTAACATGCCATTAGAACTGAGCATGGCTGGCCCCCACCTCTACAGCACAGCTTGTCTTGGCAGCAACACAGCTGTAGTTCAGGTAGTGAATGGGATTTGGAAACAGCTCCTGGCTGCACAAAAGGTGTGGGATCTTGGCAACTTCCCTCCTTCCTCACAAACCTTCAATGCGTTTCTTGAGCCGCTGGCAGCCTCTTTCATATGCCCGACGCCTCAGTCTCTCCTCAGCACTCTCCTCCTTCACCTCCTTACTCTCCTTGCCCTGGTTGGGGGACAGATACTGATTAGTAGGAGACCACTACACAGGGTAAATGTCTTGCCACAAACTCCCTCAAACAATGTGAACTGGAGAGCACAAACTCCCTGAAACAATGTACCAGTGTGTGTCTGCAGCTGGCGGCACACCTAAACAGGTCTCCTCTAGCATTGTAATGAATAAGGGCAGGAGATCTTTCAAGGATCTTAAATCCTCAGCTTTAAATTCTGTGAGGCTCCCTTCCAAATTAGTTGCCACAGAAAACTGTCCCCCCTCCTCTGTCTGAGCATAACAGCTCAAACATACTCTCTAAGGGGACAAAAAAGATGACAGGGGAACAGAAAAGTTCCAGCTCTCACACTGTAAGACCCACCAGTGCTAACATAGCCGAAAACAGGGGCCATCCAATTTCCTCAGCCAGAAGAAGATGCAAATGGCAGGCGACAACACTTCCTCAGCCTCCTGGGTGGAGGTGCCCGTACTCACCTCCTTGGTGAATCGGTTTGGCCACCACGTGGTGGGAATGAGCTCCTGCAAACCTGCCTCCTCCACACGCAGAGGGCTCTTGATGTAGAAGAACACAACGGAACGGAGCACATCGAAGCTGTGCTGGAGTTAAAGCAAGCACAGAAGCTACAATGGGGAAAGGCACAGGGCATGTCTCCAGAGCTGTAGTGAGAGACTCTTTTCCAAACTCCAAGATCCAGAGGCCTGGAGGAGTCCCGTGCAGCTATCACAGCAGCTGCTCTAATGCTACCATAGAGCTGGACTGCTCTGGAAGTGGTTTTGCTCTACGGATATTAGAGGTCAGTCAGGTAGAAATGAGCTCCTCTGTGTTACTGGGATGTAAACTATACAACACTGCTCCCTCCCCTCAAAGCTTTTGTAGGGAATGGTGTCAGGCAGAGGAGACCTGAGAAATGACCTCTCAAGACAGGGTGGATTCTGCCTCCCCGGACCTACAGGTCTTTGAAGTGTCCTTGGCTGCATTATTGAGGGAAGGGAAAACTGAGACAGGAGGAGACACAAAGGATACAGAACATTGCTGAGTAGGTATTTCCTAGATTTCTCATGCTTCAAGACTGCAATGGTGAGCCGGAGGTAGTGGATCTAGGAAAACAGGAGAAGCAAAAGTGACTCCATCTGCAGAACAGACAACTCTCCAATAGCTACAGTGTGAAAAAACTGCCATCTTTGGATCAAACAACTACAGAATCCAAAACATCATGTACCTTTGGACAAGGGGACATAACAGAAGCTGGCTAGTCACAGATTCCTGGGGATTCAGAAGTGCAAACTCACTTGTAATCCCAGGTCTGGGATGATGGGGGAGAACCTGTAAGCCCTCAGCAGGGACATCAGTAGCTGCTTGAGGCACTCATGTACTTCATACTCCTGAGAAAATAAGAAACACATTGACGAACAAAGCAAGGAGTCAGGAACAGCTATAGCTCCCAGAGTGAGACCTTGGAAGGAAACATTAATTTATGAACTGAAAAAGCGGGTGCTCTGAACCCACAGTGTCCTTCTGACTCCACAGGAGAGCCCAAGCAGAAGTTGGTGCCGGTGCTTTGCTACAGGGAAACAAGTTTCTGCAGAGTCCAACCCAAAAGTCACCTACAAAAGCCCAAATTCCCAGGCCCTATTGTTGGGCAGTCACCAGTCCTCTTATTCCTTGATTCTACACAAGACACAGTGTTGGTAGAACCAACTCAGAAGAGAAAGAAGTAAGTCTTGGGTAAATGTGACGAGAGAAGAGTTGTCTGTTTGAATCCAACTCATAGCCAACCAGCAGGATGGCAGCCAACTCTTCCACAAACACAGCAGTCCTAGCAGAGGGTCCAGTTTCACTCCTAAGATGGTGGGCCTGAAGGAGTCATGACATTTTTCCATTAAACCTCTCACGGCAGCTGGCTGGGCCAGTGCCCACATCTGTTAACTGTTACCCCAGAGGGCAGACGTGCTGTCTCCAAGCAGATCCCTGGCAGTGACTGGCTCTGTGAAACCACCCAAGCACTTCAGCATTAGCAGCTTCCCAGCTGCCTCAAACATCCAGCATGGATAGGAAGGGAAGCTGGAGGAGGCTTTCCCCAGCAGTGCTGGAGATGGTGAGAGTGCACTGCACACTTCTACCCCAGTCCCACACACTCTGATCAATCTCTTTTGCACATGGCAGCACTTAAGACCTCCACAGTCAAATACACATTAATAACAATCATAAGACTATTCTTATTGATAAATTTGACGTTTCCAGAATCAGGAAGTTATTCACCATCATCAGTTCCTTTAGCAGTAGGAGAAGCTTAGAAATGCCTGGTTGACTCATTGACAGTGTCTGCATTCAACCCTCAGTGCCTGGGTGTGCAGCAGCAGCCAGATGAGCTAACTGAGAGGGTGGTCTACCACAAAGAAAAAAGAAGAGAAAGACACTGAACACTACCAGCACTTTGTAGGTAAGGCTCCTGTCCTCAGCTCCTCCCAGGGTCTCTCTGGGATCCCTAGGGAGGAGCCAACACCCTAGCAACTCACCTCCATAAGAAGCCACATGAGATCCAGCAGCTGCTGAATAAGGGGGTGGGCCTCCACTGCCCCTCCTCGCTCAAGGATGCTCAGCAGGAAGGTCATGAGCACATCTTCCACCAGGTACACCTTGCACTGCAGACAGAGAGACAGGTCAACATTCCTCCATGGCACAGTCACTTCCCAGCAAAAGCTGGGGATTACTTCGCCTAGCAAGAGCAGTAACAAGCACTATAGAACCTGGTAATGGGCAGGCAAAACTCACCATAAGAGGGGAGAAATAATTGAAGATATGAGCTAATGTAATCAACACTGTGGGTTCTCCCTGCAGCTGCCACACGGATGTGTCTTTCTCCACCAGCTTCCCCTCCTGCAATGACAAACCCAGAAAAACACTTGGCTTGGATCCAGTTCAACCCACCTGTACACCAACAACTGAATGAACCACATGCCTGGAGCAGCCACTGCTGCTGTCCCATGTTTGACTGCACTAAAAACCTTGAACATGTGAATTTAGAATGCCAAAGAAGCCAGGTCTATTCCTCTGGAAAGCTGTAGTGCAGTCCAGATGTCACTATCAAGCAAATGCAGGCACTTTGACAATGTCTTTCTAAAAAAAGGCTCAAGTTTACATGATAATTTGTAAATGGGAACACCTACAGAGGAGGACAACTAGCAAAGCAGGCCTCCATTCAAGCTAAGATCATAGCATATGGCATTCCCTATGCTTTGGGTTTAAACAGATCATCCCCTCATCCTAGTGGAAAACAGTGTTTCCAGCAAACAGTGCCACAGCCAAAACAACCCTCAAGGCAGACCTGCCAGAATTTCATCACATTACTGAACAGGACATTAGTAAAAAGCTTAGGAGATGAACAAACTGATTTCAAGGGTGCGAAATCAAATCCAGCAGTTGTGACCCTGACAAAGACCACTTCTTGAATATTGGCAATGAAACTACATAGGACTGAGAGCAACAAAGCCCAGTATAACTTAAATTAAGCCCTGGAACTATCAGGAAGCCCATTTTGCAAGCCAGAGAGCTCCAGGGACACACATGCCCCATGCAAGCACTTAAGACTCTCAAGTGTATGGAAACACCTGAGCTGGCAGCATGTGCCAAGGAGAACAGAATCACATTTGCCAGGCACAGTGCCCCTCAGATCCATGCAGTGATGCCAGCCTACCGTCACATCTATTCCAATATGGATCACATTCTTCAAGTAGCCCAACAGCTTCCGAGCCTTCACCAGGTCTGCCACAGGAGGATCTTGCAAGGGCCGGTAACCTTCCACTGGATAAGTAGGGAAGTGTTAAGGGAAAATGCAATCTGATCCTTTTGGGACTTCTTTTGTCTGTGCTAGGAAAAGCTTTACTTTGTACCCAATCCCAGTTCAAACCACTGTAGTGCCTTCTACATGGATGATAAGGCACAAGCTCTTATCTTGACTTCCTCAATACTGCAAGCAGAAGGTATTCACTTCTGCTTGGTGTGAAATACCTTTTTCATCAGAAAGACTGGCAGGAGCTCCCACTACAGCCATCAACAGGCACAGCCAGGACTGCTCTAACAGGAGCTCCAGGCTTCAGCATTTACACAGCAACAGGCAAGACTAATACCATGTCAGAGTGCCATATGGCTGGGAGGTAAAAGAGACGAGTGACCAAAAGGCTCAGCAGCACAGCAGCATTAGGGTTTCCAAAACTGCAGAGTGAGAATTTTGCAGGATCTGAGTGTCTGGGAGCAGGCAGCCCCCAGTTGTAGCAGCAGCTGCTGATGCAGAGCTGGAAAGCAACTCTCATTTCAGAAACTCCTGTTTGTGTCCTGGAGTTCTGCTTCAGCTAAGGAGATAACTCGGCTCTTCTCTCCCTGACTCAGCTCTGCACACAAGTGCTGACAGCAGAAAGTGAACTGCAGTCAGGTGTGTATATTCTACAGCCTCCAAAGATGGCCTCAGGACAGGCTCTTCTCCCTTCAGACCTCCTCTCCTCCCCACACCTAAAGGATATCGGAGTGGACGGCTTCCGAAGTTAAAAGCAACAGACTCTTTGAAGGAGAGGCTGATGGCAGGGAAATAAGCCATTCCAGCACCCCTCGTGATGTTATCAAAGGCAGTTCCCAGAGATATGCCGTTCCTGAAAGAAGGAAAACCCACAAGGTTTCAGTCACAGCAGGAGGGGTCTGAGATCAGCTGGGTAACACAGATATCAACTTGCCAGCACGGACACACCAGTCAGTCATGCCTCCTGTCATTCTTAATCTGGCACACATGCAAATGTCACAGCTCTGCTGAGTTACAGCCACGGCAAGCACCGGGGCACTCTCATTTTCTATGAGCATGGGAAGGCACTGAAGTCTACACAACATACAGAGCCCACTCAGCTTCAAAGGCAACCTGAATCTGTGAGATAACTAAAGCAGCAGGACATTTTAAAGCATGTGATTTTTTGGCCTCATCTATTTGATGCTAGTGGCAATCAAGGATAATGCTTTCAATCTACTCCTCCATAAAAGATGACATGGATCATTTAACAGTTCGTAACTGCAACTGCCTTGTTGCAGGCCAGGGCCAGAGAACAATTCTCATTGTGCATGGGAGCTGGAAACTGGAGATTTATCACCCTTTCCACAGCTCCTGGTGAATTTAGGACAGACAAGGCCTACCCTTACCACAAAATTAAAGCCAAGTGTGTCATTAAGCATCACAAGAGATGCCCTTCCCTCCAAAATCCTGGCAAACTTCACAAAGACTTTGCAGCTTGAATATCTTCCTGCTAAATGCTTTCAACTGAACTGAACTGGGACCCAACAACCCATTCAGATGGTTTCTGAACACAAAGCAGAAAAACAAAGGCCGGAACTGCCAAGGAACATAAAGGGGAGAGAGCAGAAATAGGGCTCAGCAACCTGCTGAGCAGTGAGGAAACCATTCTGTTACACACAGACATAAACAAAGCAGGGAATGGGGCAAAGGTGCTTACAGGCAGAAAGCAATCGTGCCCTCATCGAGGTCTATCAGACAGCTGACGATGTCTCCTGCTGCCCAGGACTGCAGGAAAGGGAGAGAGAGTATGTAAGTATATAAACATATATTTCCAGGGTGTTCCCACATCACAAGAAAGACTGCAACCCAACCAATCCCTTGTGATTCAGGGTTAAAGAAGAGAGAGTTCCTTCTCCCAGCAGTTCACAGCATTTACAGGCACTTCTGGAAGCTGCCATAAAGCCCCTGATTGGGATCTTTTTCCTCTCTGGCACTAGGAATATATATTTATCCCAACAATGCACCATGCTCTGATGTGCTACAGAGAACCAGAGCCATCCAGGGCCCAACAGCAGCACTAGGCTGAGAATCAGTCTGCTGGGGCTGCTAAACAAAGCACCCAGACAGTACTTCCAGCACCCCTAAAGTACAGACAAGTACCAGCACACAGACTGAAGCAGGGAGAAAGGCTTGAGGGCACTTCACAAGGCCCAGCAGAACCCAGTGAGCAGGAATCCTCTGCTTTCTCCTCCTTCCTCTCCATCCCATTGCTGGGGGACAGCTACTCACTTTGCCATAGTTTGTAGTAGTCACGTTCCACTTGCGCACCCTGTTTCCATCATAGGCATACGAATCCGGCGTGTCCCCAACACCTTCCTGCACCCAAGTATGAAAGAGGAGACTCAGACCAGACCAGGCATAGAGGATTCTTCTCATTGCAAGAGAACCTTTAAGGGGGAGACCAGTAGGCAGGGAGAGCAGCTGACAGCACACATGCTCTGCCTGGGAAAAGTTCTCACTCTAGGAATGAGTCCAGTGGCTTGTGATCTTTGGTTCAGAGAAATACACCACTCCCTACTTATTTTTGGGTCAGAAGAAGGGTACTGGCATCCAATAGTTCCCATTTCTACCAAAACAGCCCCCCAGGATTCCCATCACATATTGCAGAGTGACAAGTTAGTGAAACTCTGCAGCTGACATCCCTTTCCAGCACTAAACATCCCACCCAGATGAAACAACATCCCACCCTCTCCTGAGCAAGAACAGCCCTGTAGCACCAGCTGCTGAGGCCCATCCCAAAGGACAGGCTGCCAGTACTGCAGTCACACACACTTTTTGGGGAAGATACCAGCTGAAAGTCAACACATAGCAGTTCTAAGTGCAGCAAGAGCACATACAGCCAGCACAGGCTTTCACACTGTGCACCACTCAGTGGACACAGACCAGAGTCTTGTAAAGACTCCTAAAACTGCAGGCCTGGCATTTCTAGTGAGTGTGTGTGGCATTTCTGGTGTGAATGGCAGCAGGGCACAGCAGCAATGCAATGCTCCACACTGACCTAAAAAGCAGTGGAGGAGCACCCCCTCAGAGCTGCTACACTACCTCCTGATTAAATCTGCAGTTGAGAGTACACCAGCCAATCTGCATGAGTCCCTGGGAGGAGATGAGCACCTCATAAATCCATTTCCCTGAAAGAAAAAGAGATGCCACACAGTGAATTCTTGTCCCATGGTTTCTTGTTAGAGAAGCTGAACCTGACACTGCTCCCACAGAAATACATGTGGCACACAAAGGAGGTTCAGGACATCCCCAGGATTCCCGTCCCACCCCTTGGCTCTGGCATCATACAATCCCCTCTCATTCCCTGGAAAAGTTCAGTGAATGAACTGGGGAGGAGGTGCTCAAGATCTGGAACATATTCAAGATTTCCTGAGCTCTCCCATTTTCTAACTCCCCATACACTCCTCCCAGAGTCTTTTCTCAAAGCACCAGACTGGTTTATCTCCTTACCTTTATACACACATGTTGTAGCCCTGATGGACCCAAAGTTACTGTGGCCAATCACCTGGACCAACAAACAAAAGGTATTTTAAAGTCAGGCAAAAAGAGAGGCTTGTTCAGTTCTTCCCATTCCCTCTGTCCTAGTGCTCAAAACCCAAGCAAGATGGAGAGCTATTCACAAGGACAGTACAGGGACAAGAAGGGACGTTTTCCCCACCCCAGCAGCTGTACTTGGAGCCAGCTGGTCCCAGGGAATCATTCAGGTCCCTCCCACAGCTCATCTGTACTTGAAAAACCCCAGTGAAGCACCCAGCATGGCAGCAGTACAAGAGCAACACATAGACAGACAAGTTCCCAGTGAACTGGCACCAAAGTGTATACAAAAGTGATTATGATATGGGAAATACATATGAATGCTGGACAAATTAGAACAAAACTACAGATTCAAAGTGTCCAGGCTAAAGGCCAGGTAATACGCTGCCTAGAAGCAGAACTGTGTTAAATCCTGACTCTTGCCATCTTGGGACAGGCCATGAAGAGGAAACGAAAGTAGGAACAAGGAATTCACTGACAAGCTAGTCCAATCCATTCTTTGGGTCAATTCTAGGTACAGGCAAAGTAAACTACAGCAGGTGGTTAAAGGGAAAGGGGAGACCAGGGCAGCCTGATTTGTTAGAGGCAAAAAAGCAGGCACAGATTAAGGAAGGAATCTGCTCAAGAGCAAGGCATGTGCTTGCTCAGTGAAGGAGTGAAAGGAGTGCAGAATCTACTGAAGTAGGAAAGGGTTAAATTCTAGTGGATTCTTTCAGCTGACTTTTTGCACAGGGAACATGAGCTCAGGAGCAACCAGGTAATTAATGGAAACAAAGGAGAAAGGAAAACCTCAGCTTTAGCCTCTTTCTAGCCTTTTAAGACCAGAAGGAAGGAAGAGGCAGTCTGCTGGAAGGAGGCACAGGAAAGCTGGCTGCTTAGCCAAGTGAGCCCCTGGGCCAGGGTAATCCTTTCACTTCCTCACAGCCCCACTCAGACCTTGCTGAGACTTAGTGGTACTGCAGACTTTTTCCCAGGAGAGCTCATTTCCTCCAGGATCCTGCAGCTTTCAGGGCAGACTCCTTTTACACACACTACAAAGCCACTGACAGGGATCTACTACAAAGAACAAACCAAGAAACCCCAAGTGCTTTTAGTCCCACAAAACCATTTTTTGCTATGTCCAGCAACACACTCACCCCAAGTAGGTCATCATCGACCAGCAGGAGCCCCTCAAAGCCGCTCGTGTGGTCCAACACCACAGTGGAGGGACCGAGCCGGCCCTCTGCTACCTGATCTGAAACAAGTGTTACAGAAAACCTGTTGGGGAGAGCTGTGCAGGATTTAACAGTTCACCTCCTGGGTGCTTCCAGCCAGACGGCAACAGCACCTGGATTCTGCTACAGGGGAGGAAGATTTAGACAATGTTGCCTATGTTGGACCCTGAGAAACTCAGAAAATGAGAGAGATTGAAAAGAAAGTCTTCACAGCAACTCAGCTATGCAGCATTCAGGACATAGTTAAGTTTTCCACATCACCTGAAATTTTTACTTTGACAAAATTCAAAGGCTAAACTCTGTGCCAAATGCTTGGCCAACATGTCACACTTTGATTGCAGACAGCAAGAAAATATTGCCTTTCTAGAAGGCAGCCTGGCTGTATCTTGCCACATCCTGATTCATTCAGAGAAACGATGCCAGTAAGAACACAAGGTACAGCCTGAGGCCCAAGGTGAATACCTGCAGTGAGACCAGCATGTAAAAATTGTCAACAAGCCTCTGCATCTCCCACTGACGACAGCACTGCACACTCCTGGTCAAAGCAATAGCTCTGCATATCATTATCAGTGAAATACTGCCAATATTTGCTCCCAAACTGCTTTTCCAGACATTTTAGCCTGGAAGAAAGCCTCCATCTGCAAACAAACCTGCTGCAGGGCTGGCTGATGAGCCCCTCACAGGCAGGATTTAAAAGCACAATAAATTAGAGCACAGGGAGGTAGAACAGTGCTCACTCAGGGAAATGCCTTTCATGATACAACTTGTCCTTCCCAATTAAGCAGCAGAAGCAAGAAGCACAAATTGGACAGGCAGTATCTCCTACCTCTGCTATCTTCAGAGCCATTCTCCTCTGCCAGCAGTCGCTCAAGGTGTTCTTGCAGGTTCTGGAACGTCAGGTGCTTCCTAGGGAATAAACACACAGGAGCTCTTAAAAAAACTTTGCTCCAATTTTTCAAGAGTTGCAGTCCAGACACGTGTCCTGTGCTGAGACATGAATCATGACGATCTGTTTGATCTGTTTCATGTCATGAATCAAAGGAATTTGTTGCCCATCGCCAATGAATGAAGGAAGGACCAAACACAGCATGAACAAGTTAATGAAGAATCTTACAGTCTTCAGTCTGCTCAGGAGTGTTTTGTGGCAGTAAGAAAACTGTGGTACAAGGCAGCAAGAAACCAGCTGTACTACCAATAACTACGGATACAACTGTGCTGCAGTCAGCATCATACAAACATGGCCTAAGTCAGGATTCATTTTTTCCCCAAAGTATTTTGCAATACAAAAGAAGAGAGAGGACCACAGCAGCAGATGTAGCAGTTCAGACAAAAATCAGGCTAGTCCAGCATCCTCTCTCTGTGAAAACAGCTAAAACCATTTTGTTTTCATACTGAAAATTCTCTCATGCATCCCCTTTGGGCCACTGTTCTAGAAATCTTACTGCCCTTCCCTGGCTCCTTTCAAGGATAGTTTACTTAGCTGATCCTTGCACAAGAGCCTCCTTTTACTGTGAGAACCACTAGTTGATCCTATCCCTCCTTTCCATTTCCAAAGCCATCTGGAAAACATCTTCTCACTTCTCCAGGACTAGGGATTTCTCTAAGACTGGTGAGAGACATTGTGAAAGCCTGATGGATGTGGAGATGCACAGAAGTGAAATCAAAGACTCAGTTTTGGTTGGCATGAGAAAGGTGGCTTCAGCAAAGCTGCTTAATCAGCACTGGTATGGAGGAGTTCTGGAAGGAGAGAGGAAGAGCATGAGAAAGGCAGAGAGATGTCTGCAGTGAGCTCCTCTATGAAGAATTCAGGCCTCTGAAGGCAAGATATCATACCATAAAAGTTGCTCTCATATGGCAAATGTTATTTCCAAGACCTCTTTGACTGCTACTGGGCTTTCTACCAAGTAGCAACATCCAGGGAAAAAGGGTGGAAGGCAGGAAATAAGAGAGAGAGACCAGTCCAACAAACTATCAGTTCTATGCATTCAGGTCATTAATCACCAGACAAAGAAATCAGAAATATTGAAAACTAAAAAGCTCAGGCAGATGGACTGTTCCCAGGCTTGCTGGCAGGAGAGTTTGTGGTAAAGTAACATGACCCACTTTGCCTTCCCCGCACCATCACCCCGGCTCACCAAGAGCCAGAGGGCCAAGAACTATTTATAGCAGCTCTGAGCTCACGTTGGAGCTGGCAGTCCTAAGTATAGCCCGTGGAATGTGACCCCAGCCACGCTGCAGCACTGCCAACCAGCAGGAGCCACAGGCCTGCCTCACTCTGCCACACTCCTACCTGCCCTGAACCTGTCTGACTTGCCTCTGGCAAGAGAGATGCAAGAGGAATTCTCAACCAACACTACAAGTTTCTGGGATAAAAGGTGAAGGAGAACTGAAATAGGAAAAAAGCAGTCACTAAACAGGAATTTTGTGTTTCTCTTCCTTTGGTGACTCCCAATAAAAGTACCAGCAGTTCCACAGCCTAAAAAATGGTATTTATGGATCAGTAACAGTCCTGCCTTTAGGTTACAGGGCACTAACAACCTGTTTTTAATTCCTGCACCTGTAACCTGTGCATTTTCCACTTCCTTACAAGCAAAAGGTGAACAGGAACAGGTGAATGCCTACTTATTTCAAAAATATTTATTTAAAAAATATTGCCTACTGATGTTGTTGATGGGATTTTTCATGCAAAAGAGAATCCCTCCTGGCAAGCCCTGCAGTTTGAAAAAGCCATTAAAAGAGCAGACCTCAGAGTTGTTTCTGTAACACGGAGCTGCTGTGCTTTTAACAAAGATTCACTGTGTGGCACTGAAAGATCTTTCCTTTCATGCAGTGCTGTTTACCCAGAGGAGGCATCGCTTGCCACCTGGGCAGTGAGAAGTCTGATACCTGTAAGCAGCTGCAGGCTGGTTCCCATCAGCACTGGCAAAGACTCGATGCAGATAATCATTCAGCAGCCTGCTGTTCACGATCCCTTGGGAAAAAACAGAAAAGAAATAAGCTTAGAGAGCCCGGGGTAAACTCAAACATGAATTCCATGTACAAGTAAGAAACTGGTAACTGTGGTTATGTAGTTAAATTATGTTCATTTTTGCTGACCAATACAGTGGAAAATACAGCTTCAAGCAGTCATTGATCCCCTTACTGTCCCCAGCAGCAGAACCAGAGTCCAGCATTATTGGGTGCATCTCCCAAAAAAAAGGCTCTTCCCAATCTGAGCTGCTCTGCCATAGCAACTAGGAGCCTAAAAATCACTCCACACAGGTGGAAGTACATCCTCAGGAATCCTGCTGTTCTATTTCCTGACAAAGTAACTCCAAAAGCTGAAAGTAGAAATCCAATTTTATTAAAAAAAACCCTTAACATTACCGCAATTCCTGACGTCCTATTCATATTCAGGAATATTCAGGATGCTGGATCATACTCAGGATGTCTTTTAACCGCATAAAAGATGCTGAGATGAAAGGTGCAGTTCACCTCGTGTAACCCAGAACCCTCCTCAATGATGTGTGCCTCACCTTCACTAAACAACCCTTAGTGTCACACTGATGCAGCATTCCTTGCTCCTGAGTGCAACAGTGCCCTCAAATGCCAGATTTGTGGTCTCATAAGCACACTTGTGCTGGATTGGTGACGCCAAGAAAAAAAACAGACTGCCTGTCAGGTAGCAAAATTTCCCAGAAAAGGATTCATTTGAGAATTTGACAAGCTGTTCATTCTGGAACTTCCTAAATCAGCTGAGTCTCAGATCAGACGGCAGGCAGGCAGGCAACAAAACATTCTCCAGCCTTATGAGGCAGGGCTGTGTGCCGAAGAAAAGGCTCTGACATGAGTTTCTGGAGTCATTAATACTGCAATAATGTCCAATCCAAAATCACATCTCACTTTGAAGATTTACTCAGTTTCAGCCCCCCTACACCTCACAGTACCAAGGTAACTGCAACTGTAAGGCAGCTGATCTCAAGCAAGGCAAGGGATGCTCCCTGGATCCCCAGTGCTCCTGTTTTCACAAGGCATGTACAGGCCCCTACCTGTGACCTTGGACTTCTCTGGATCAGTGCTCAGCCTGTAATTCTTCCTTGAGAAAGCAGTCCCAGCACCTCTCGACGTCATTCTTCACAGGCACCACTTCCAGAGCAGACATAAGACAGGCAGAAGCCTAGAACAAAACCTTCTGGGGAGGATGCTGCCTTTACACTTCTCCCTTTCTTGGAGGTCGGTTTACCTGAATTAAACAACAGGGATAAGCCAAAAAATAGCAACAGTCCTTGCATGTCCTAATGACATTACCCAAACCAGCTAACTGCCAACCCTGCTCTCAGTCCCAGGGCTGTCTGACAGCTCAAAACCTTCCCAGAGCAGATGAGTCATTAAGCCACGCTCCAGACAGCCACACAAACCCCACTCCAAACAAAGGCACAGGCACGACCAAGCCAGAAACACAGGCAACCTTTGCACCAAGCCTGGGCCAGAAGCACTGGGCCAGCACAGGGCCACAGCCACCACCACTGCCAAACACCACTGAAACTGGGAACCAGGCTGCACTGCTGCTCCTGTCCTGATAAACACTTCTGCCTTCCTCTCCCACTCTGTATTCTTTAGGACAGCGACACGCGCCTGGTTATTCTTCTGTTTAGCAGGTGTTTAGATTATTCCATTACCCAAAACAAAGAGAGGGGAAGAAGGAATTAGACAAATGCAGATGGACTGCACTACAACAGAATATCACTGACTACAAAGCGAAAAACCCAGCTGTCAGTGTCACAGGGACAAAAGCAGGCACAGGTAATACACAATAGTGTTTACAAGGGAAAATCTACCACGAGACTACAGATTCAGGAGCCTTCCTGGTATCACTAGAATGCTATCAGAGCTGGCATGTGCCAGGACAAAAAGAATACATTCAAGTGGCTAGTCCCATCCAGCTTCCAAATGTTATGTTATATCCCTGCTTCCAACCCCCCTAATATCCAACCCTGACTGGAAGACTCTCCCTGGGCATCTATCTGTCAAAGCACTTTGTGACACACAGAGCAACAGGAAGGTGCAACAGGAGCAAAGGCTGCAGGAATTAAATGCTTGCTGGCAATCTCATGCAGAGCAGAAACTAAGGTGAACCCAAGAAAAGTTAGCGACTCCAGGGAACAAGTGCCAAGTGACACGAGTGCCACAGCAACTCCAAATCACCTGAGCTTCAGCTAAAATTGTAAAAGGCCTAAAGCCCCTTTCCTCAGGACCACCCCAGCATCCAGCAGTGGAGCAACACTGCCTGGCCTCCCTCCTGCAGCACTGCTGAGCAAAATAGTGGGAACAAAGCAAAAACCAGCCTGGATCAAAGGCCCTGAATGATGCGTCAGGAACTGAAAACAAGAGATAAAACAAAAAAGAGAGACACATCATTTACTACCAAAGCAGAACAGACAGCACAATGTATACTATCCTAAAAGTACTCGACACATGACATGATTTCACCTCTGTCAGGACAAGTTAAAAACACAAGAGTGCAGTTAAGAGTGCCCATGGCTCTCCTAAAAGACATCCACTCTGGTAACCAGCGCTGCTGAAACAGTCTGAACACCCAAAGCAGAGCAAGCAGCACCGCCACAGTGGCACCACATGAGATGCAGTGCTGGCACTGCTGCGGTGCCAGGGTGTTTGCTCAGTTGGAGCAGATGTTGCTTTCAACAGGTCTGAGAAAGAGCAGGGGGACTCACATCTGCCCCACGTGTGATTCACAGAAGCAAAGATGCCCTGCTCTGAGCCTGGCCCCGGGCTGAACTCCCTTCTTTTGGCAAAAGCAGTTTCCAGCAGCCGGGCAGAACACACAAAACAGGAGCAGCCAGATCTGAAGTGGAGGCGACTGGAAGCAGGCGAGGAGGCCGAGAAGCCAGGCCGGTCAACACAACTTTGTCTGGCAGCTGCCAGCCAAGCCCTGAGACTCGAAGCACAGCCCGACACGGATCACAAAACTGCCCTGCCTTCATCCCAGGCGTGAGTCCCC
>VYXF01006033.1:175964-209392 GCA_013397295.1 Polioptila caerulea | reverse complement strand
CCGCCCCCCCCGGGCAGCGCGGGGCCGCGCCCCCGCCCCGTGTAAGTCCGGGCACACCTTTTCCTGCGGGAAGGAAGGAGCCGCGCTAAAGGCGGGAGGCACTGCCGGGGCGCTGTGAAGGGGGTACGTGGATGTTTTGGAGCCTTGGTCTCTTTTGGCAAGGTCTCTTTCACCAGGAGAAGGGTTTGATGTAAGAAATATTTTGGAGGAGGGGTGCCCTTTCTCAGCGAGGCTGATCTTCTGCCTTCAGATATGTTGTTCCAGTACAGCAGGCATGAGCCTTATCTTGAAGTCAGGGCTTGCTCTTTTTAAATAAAAGAAAAAAATATTTAGGAAGGAGCAGTTAAATTGTTTTAATTACCTTTGTTTTCATCTGCGGAATGTCTAAAAAGAGAACCGTGAATGTCTCAGCTTGAGAAGATGGGTGACTTCTCTTTTCCCTTTCAATTACATTGCAGCATTGAAAAATTAGTGTTGTGCAAAGGCCTAGACTTGACATAAAAGTTACCTTCTTGTTAGGCAATTTTATTAGAAAGGTGGTAATTACTCACAGGAATACTGTCCTTGAAAAGCCACCCGGATATGACTCTGGAGGAAAACCACATCTCAGAACTTTCCAAGATGACTTAAGACTGAGCTGTGCCATTTAGGGTGTTTCATTACTGGGAATTGCAGTGAGTGGCACTGTCTGTGACTGCAGCCAGTGGGACACCAAGTAGGTTTTTCTTTAGTTATGGACATTGCCCAGGGTTTTGTATTGTGTGTGTTGAGGTTTCTGTGCTTTTTTAACCAAGTAGTAAGCTGTATTCCTTCTGGAAGGGTTGTCCTGCTTCCTTGTCTGCAAGGTATACTGCACCTTCTCTCTCTGCATGCCAATTTCTTTTAAAAGGCAGGTTTTGCCTTGTTACTTGATGACTATGTTAGTTTAATTCTTTACCGTGTAGAGAGAAGGGCTGATGTCAGTTGGATTATTTCTTTCTATCTCCAACAAGATGAGCATTCTCTTTAAACAGTTTGTAACAGGACAGGAGGCAACAAAGGGCAACTTTCTTTGGTGCCCTGCTCTTTTTTAGGAGTTGCAAATATTACCTTTGACATTGCCCTTGGGAAGGAGGTGATGGTTTCCTGGCATGATGAGTCAGAAAGTGTTTAGTTCCCCATTTTTGCATCAGGCAGATTTCTAGATCTGGCACACTGCTCACAAATCCTGTCTTTCTTAGAGAACTTCCCCTTTCTGAGGGCTAGATACAAACTACCTGTGGACTTGCCACTGGACTCTGTGGTCTGGGTGTTTTTCTCTCTGCTTGGAAATCCTGCCACAATTACACCCTAATTCTAAGGACAGGGTTCTTCTAGGGAAGGGCTGCTGCTGGAATGTTCTTTGTTGTCTTGCCCGGCTGAGCAATTTCTAGTTTGCTTGTACTTTTGCTTTTTTGCTGTGTTTATTCTGAGGTCTTCTGCAGAAGTGCAAGCAGAGCACCAGTTTTCAGTAGGTTTCTTTTTAGTATCATCCTTTAACATTAATGTGTTCCAGTATTTATACTGAGTATTGGGTGCTGTTGAGGCAGATGTGCACTTTGGGCAATCCTTTTCAGTGTATTTCACAGTGCAAGTAGTCCATGCCCTGTAATCTTTGGGCATTTTAAAGACAATAAATTATGCTCCATTGGAGTGTCTTAATAATGCACTTTTAAGTACTTGAAAGCATTTTGCTTCTCAGAATGCTGCATTTGGAAGGAAATGTAAGCATTCTAGAAAAAGTATAAAAGTCAGGGTTAACTCAGATTCAGGCCTTTTGCTTTGTTGATCATGTGGAGCTTTTAAGTCAGGGTGTAGGCATAGGTTTCATACTGCTGAACTTGATAAATTTGTCACCATTTTTCCTTGACCATAAGCGATTTCTCCAATTTCTTCTGCTAGTGAATGCATTGTGGCAAGGGTTTACTACTGGGAGGGGTTTCAGGATTTTTTTTCCCCCCATTTTAATTGGATTACTGAGTTTTTGCCTGCTTTACTCTGATTTCAAAGATGGATTGTGAACAGTAAGGTTAATTTAGTTGGTTTCCTCTTTTCATTCTGCTGTATGTAGTATTCTTATTTTAAGAAACTATGCACAAAGTAGAGCACTGATTCACCAGGACAGAACTTGTTATTATTTTCACTGGTAATGTGATTACTTAGCCTTGGTATGCCAATTTTCCAATAGTGACCCTTACTGGAAAAGGAAATTAGATGACTCATATCCACAATTCAACTAATTGTGAAGTATTTGAGTTTTTAAGGAGGTGGAGCTAATCAGAACATGTGTATCAGAGTAACAGAAGAAAATAATGTAGTTGGGGCAGCTGATACCAGGCTTTCTAATTAGAAACAAAACTTCACATTGTCTGTGTACAGTTAATTGGGTTCTGTTTCTGAATTAATTTCTGCCTGTAAGTTACAGCAGCTGTAACAGGTACAGTAAATGCTTGAGGCAAGACTGTTCCTCATGAGAAGGGGGAGGCAGAATGTCCATCTTCCTGGGAAGCTTTGGCCAGTGGAGACAGACCAGCCTTACTGGAGGGGGTTGTGCTCATTTGGGGTTTGAGCCATGTGTTGTCTTGGGGCTTCCTTGTCCTTTTGTGATACAGAGAAAATCCATGTCATTCTGCCTGCCTTGGCTGGGATGTGGCATCTGCAATAGGCTGCTACAGGCTAACCTGGCAAAACCAGCATATTTCTAACAGTGAGAGAGATGATTATCCTGATTTGCTTTGTCTGGTTTAGATGTTTTCAACCCTGTATTTTCTGCACAGACACAGTAAAAAATCCTGTGATATTGAACTATGCCCCATTTCTCCTCCCCTGCTATCCCTATCAGGGACTCCAGTTTACACTTTCTGGTGTATTTGGATACTTCAGGACCTGTAATAGGTTGCCAGTGGTAAGAAGGTAAATCAGGAAGATAATTACAGAATCACAGAATTGTTAGGGTTTTTTAGGAAGGAAACTCTGGAGATCCAACCCCCCCCCTCCAAGGCAGGGTCACCTGGAGCAGGTGACACAGGAATGTGTCCAGGTGGCTGTGGAATGTTTCCATGAAAATTGGAAAAAAGCTTCTAGAAATGTAAGCAGTCTCTGTTTAATGAGCAGATTTCTTTTCCAGTGCTGGTCCTTGATATTTTCTGTAAAAAATGAGTTAAACTGTACACAGCCTGTTCTGTGAGGCTCATGTTCAGGCATAGGCTAATCTCTCCAAGGAATGTAAGCTTCTTGCCTGGAAACAGCTGAGACTTGGATTTGAAGCTACTTTAAAAAATGTTGTGTGCTTTTTACTAGTGTGAAGAGTAAACATCAGCTTGCACAGTTAGCAGTGGTAACTTGCATTGCAGAGCATTTGGTTTTGTGTTCACTGTGTTCTTGGTGAAGCAGCAGCTTGAGGGTGGCAGGGAGTTATGAGTTGTGGTGTCTGCTGCTATTGGCACTTAGGTTTTGTTTCCTCAGAAACCAAGCAGGAAGGAGAGGTTGAAAAATGCTGCCTTGGCACAAGAGGCAGATGTGCATGGCTGGGTTAGTGGGAACTGCTAGCCACAGAGGGCTCGGCTGTGTGACAGCAACAAACAAGACAACCTGGCCTGGGTATACAAAGACACAGCAAGATTGAGCACTTGGATCTTGTTCAGGAGTTCATTTTCCTGTGGCTGTGTGCTTCACTGACTGTAGGTACCTACCAGGGTAGAGTGTTCCCTCTAACTGTGGGTTTTGCTGTGCCTCTGTAACTCTGAGAACAGTAAATTTTTGACATACAAGTTGAATCTGGAGAGAGCTTGTGGAAGTGGTTGCAGGTAGGGTAACCCTCAGAGCAGGATCCTATAACTCAAGAAACAGAGAATCCTTCAAAAACATGTTTAGAAGACCATGTTGACTCTTTATTAGGATCTGTAAAAAATCAAGCATGTGAGTTCCAAAGGTAGCTTCAACTCTACTTTTTCATATACTGCCATAAAAAAGCCATGGCCTGAGGTGTAGGTGGACATATTTGTCACAGATTGTGTTTGTAGATGTATTATGGGAGGAGGAGAATACCTTCAAATTGCCAAGCCTTTTAAAACTGCAGCTGTAGGGTCTTCTGAACAAATTAGTTTAATTTCAGGAAATAACCAGTTGTGTGGAGATTGACCTTTTGACAAAATCTTTGTATTCAAAACACTTTATACCATCCATTTTTTATGTGATGCACATTTTTTTTATTAGCATGATCTCTGACTCTCAGTTCCACTGAGAGATAAACTTAAAAACTTCTTTTTTTTTTTTCCTTTTTTTAGGCTGTGAAAGGAACTATTCATCAAAGTCACTTTTGTGACCCTTCTGGTGAAGGTCTTGTTAATAATCAATGCTATTTAAAAGTAGTGGTTGGCCAGATGTGACCTCTGCTGCAGTGCTGTGTTCTTGTTTGTACAGTGTTAGATTTTCCTTGATGATCCTTGGTGTGCTGGATGAGTGATATTCCAGAAGAGGAGGGGAATGTGGAGCAGGATGTCAGTCCATGGTAGTGCAGGATAATTTACGTAATTTAAACTTTGCTCCTGCCTGAACACAGTGTTTGGAAATTTTGTGTATGTGATGATATATGAGTAATGTGGGCAAAGAAAAAGGTGTGTTTCCTATAAAAGCAGGGTTATAAGGCAGGCAGAGCAGGTGGGTGTAACCTAGTCCAAACTTCCTTTTACTGCACTTTCAGTGTGTTTGGCAAGTCATATGCCATGTTTCAATTTGCTAGGGAAAAAAAAAGTCCTTTGACTCTTTGGCCAAGTTAGTTTCTAATTAGTTGCTTAAATCTGCTTTCTAGAATTAGTGTTGTATTCGAATTCATTATATTGCAGTTTTTATGGGGATTTTTTTTGTGGCACTTAGTTGTTTTGTTTTGTTTGGTTTCTTATTTTCAATTAAACTTATTCTGTTAATTCTGTTAACTATTTAAGAAAAAGCCTTCCCATTGCCAAATTTGAATTTGGGTGTGGGGGAACATCCTGTGTCCTTGGAAGTGGGTGGTGGGAAGGGAACTGACTCATGTTGTTTGCCTTAAATATCTGTAATCAATCTGCCTTCTCTTTTTGCCTAAAAGAGAACATTTAAAAGAACACTAAAGGAACATTTAAAATTTATTTACAACCTGCAGAAGCAAATGCCTTTAGTTGTGTTGTGGACAGTTTGTATGCTGAGGGTCCAATGGACTGACAATTATCTGGGGGCCTGCATGAAGCTGCAGTGTTAATTCTTGCACTGCTGATGAAAGACTTCAGTCCTTCTGAAAGCAGCCTTGACTTTTCCCCTTGTTATGTGCATATTTTAATGCACCAGTTGCTTATAGCAATTATTCTCAGTTGTCTACAAAGTGTACAATAATAGATTTCCTGGCAGACTTCACCAGAAAATTGTATTTTTAGTATGTATTACAAAGGGATTTATATAAATAGACATATTTAGTACAAGTGCACTCTTTATGGACCAAGAAGAGATGCTTGTATACATATTCCATAATAACCTGTTGGATTAGGGTGTCAGATGTCTGAGTAAAACCACAAACTTCAGGAAGTTCCCTCCCTGCCAATTTCTCATAAAGGCTGTTGAAGAACACGTTGTGCTAAACATGTTATTTTTCAAAAATGGAGAATTAAAAAAAATTATGTAAATATATTATAAAAAAATAGTAGTTAGCTTTATTTCTAGTAGGTCTTTGTGTATAAAATGAAAGTTTATTATTTTGGGCTTAAAGTAATCCACATCATAGTTTTATTTGAACAAACAGCCAAAGGCTCCATTCAGTACATATTTAGCAAACTTCTTCCTGAAAGACTCTTGCCTTCTCTTTTTCTGTAGCACTCTGGCAGTTGCAGAGTTTCTTGCTTCACATGGCATTATTGTTGTTTTAGGCTGTTTCTCACTCCAGAGCTGGCTCCCTGGGCTGTGCTCAGCTGTGGGCTCTGGAGGGATGTTGCTCAGGGCTGCAGGTAAACAGAGGGGTTGTTTTGCTGTGGTTCCCTTTGCAAACTCTCCTTTTGGAGTACCCAGAAAGAATGATGGAAAGTAGTGCTGAGTTTTAGGTGTTTTCATTTAATCTGTGTCCCTGCTAGAGCACTTTGCAGTTAGTGCTGGCTTGAGCTGGTGCTGCTCTGGGGGGTTAGTCAAAATAAAGTGAAACCCTTTTCATGACATTAAGGGACTGTATGTGGGCAGAACCCCAGGAGAGACACTCTGAAGTGCTAACTGAGTTACCATTTGTCTGAAACACCAGACATCACAGTGCCAATCCACACTTCACTGCATTGCAGGGCTTCTGAAATGACTTTGCAGTTACTCAAACCTGCCAGTCTGATGAAACAACTAAGATTTTGTAAAATTGAAACCATGCTGCTCAGTCTGAGTCTTAGGCTGCCTGTTGCCTACCACAAAAATCACTTGGAAACTTCCTGATCATGTAGAGATCCTGTTATGGGGAGGTGGCCAAGGCTGGACCAGCAATTACTGTGATTGCACCTGGACTGGGAGTCTTAACTGTGATGTTTATTTTGATTGTCTGCTTGTGCTGAAGCTCCTGGCTGCTCTAAAATAGGCTGGTCCCTCTTGCAAGTGTTAAAATCAGGCTAATGTTTTCCTGTGAGTTTGCTTTCTGAATAAATTATTTTCCTTTAATCTTTAGGAAAGTGGTTCTTATGTTTTGAGTTTTTATGCTTAAACACTAAACTGAGGAAGTGTGTTGTTAGAAAAGTTGTAAAAACAAATCCCTCTGAAAGACTCTTGGGAATTTGTATTGCTTTTTTAAAAAAATCATTTATTATTCTCCTAAACTTTGGAGACAGTATGTGGCATTGTGTGCCTGTGACTAAAATGTTAGTTAAGCATCTCTCCCTGGGGACTTGTTTGGTTAGGCCCTACACCTGAGTCAGTGCAAACATGCATATTTACCATTCCATCCCATTTTTGGGTCCTTTTCTGGAGCAGTAAGAAATGACATGCATGTATGTTATATTTTACTTTCAGGAATGGCCTAAATTATCTTTTGAAGTCTTTCTAGACCACCCTGTGTTACAGCCATAACTCACTATTTGTAAATGTTTGTTTTTAAAGGCAGCAGGGCTTTTGAAAAGAACCTCACTAATGTGTTTCTCAAAGCATGGAACAAATCTTGGAATAGATTAAGCTTGTACAATAAAAAGGCTGCTTAAACTAATTTTTTCATAACTAGGTGGTCTCATTGTTCATTTGGATATTTTTTTTCTGTTTTAAGACAAAATTTTTAGTGTGTCCTACTCACGTGAAGGCATAGATATGTGAAAACTTCCTTTTTATCAGTTTACAAAATGTCACTGACTTAAGTGATTCAGACTGTTAAGAAGAGTTAAAAATACATTGCTGAAGTTGAAACTCTGGTATTTGAAAATGCTTTAAATAAACTCTACTTTTTTTTCCACTTGACTGTTCAGGTTCAAGATCTTCAACAGGAACAACTACCTTGAGAATTAACTCCTACAAATGGTATTATTTAGATCCTAGGCTTAGTTCTTACATTTTAATATATCCATTGCATCTCATTCAGCCCTGAAAGGGGTAAAGTAGGCAAGTAACTCCCTTTATGTGAGCTGATAGATATTTTGGATAGTTATCTTTAAAGGTGAGTTTGTGAGACATTGTCATTACCCATGCACTTCAGTGCTTTCCAAAGGTGAGAGAATGGGGTAGAAGTGGAGGTAGGGCAAGGCAGGAGAGAGGTGGTGGTAGGAAAGGGCAGGATGTTATCTCTCCATTTTTACTAAATGGAGTAAATCTCTCCATATTTGCTTACCCCTACATTTTATGAGAAGTTGCAGTTTGTAATTGCTGCAGTAGAATTGCTGTTAGGTTTGATTTTCTTTTTTCTGAAATCATTGGTAAAAGTTCTCTTTTCTGTGAAGAGAAAGAAGCAGGAAATGTCAGTGAATGAGCTCGAGCTGTTTCTGAGTGTGTGTGCTTTATTTAGACTGTGGTATCCATGAATGTGGGAGTCTGGAAACCTGAATTGTGACTGTCACCAGCAGAGCACTCTGAGCTGGTGCTGTGGCCACCCTGATTTCTGCACTCTGACGTTTGTTTGCAGTTTGTTTGCAGGGGTCAGGTGTGCTTTTGGTTTTGGTTGGCTTTTGTTTTCTCAGGGTTAACCATTCAGGGCAGGAATCTGTTAGCAGCGATCCCTCACATTTCTTCTTTTTCTTTTATGTACAATGCTAATGGTAACTAAATTATCATTTCATGTGAATGTGTTTTCTTTCCCAAATATTTTAGAGCCCTTTAGGCAGATTCATCAAGTGAAAGCAATCAAATGAAGCAATTTTTGTCTAAGAAGGGAGTAAGCATACTGCAAGAGAGTCTTTATACAGTGCCTGGAATGTCTTGTCTCCTGAAGGTTAGAAGGTTCACTTAAGTAAAGTATGTTGAGCACAATTCTGGCTTCACTTGACTATCATCTGTTAGTGGCAGCCTTCCTGCACCTTTTTCAGTAGTGGGATATCACCTAAAATGCTCAAGAAGTGCTCAGGCCAGTACTCCTTGGGCAGTAAAAAGACATTATTACAATAAGGTAGCAACTGACCATGCAGAAATTCCAAGAGTATTAGTTTTGATTGTCAATAAAAATAGTTAGAAAAAAATTTCTTTTTGAGAAACTCCGGTGTTGAAAGAGAGTGTTAATGATGTGAATTACATGTTCACAGCACTTAACTGTTTTTTACTGTAAATGTCTCCCTACTTTGTGCTGTTTCAAGACATTAGCCTGCATGAGCCCAAGCACTGACAGGAAAACTACCTTCTGTGAAGTAGGTGATAAAAATGCCTGCCAGTAATCAGTTGTTACACTCCTTGAAGAACTGTGAGAAGAGCTAACTCCTCTCTGTTATTTTACTTGCTGGGTTGGCTCTGAAATCTTATAATTTTGGTCTGGAGCAATCAGACAGTGTTTGAGTGGGTAGGACTGGATCACAGTGTTTGCAGACACAAACACAGAACTCTAATGTGTACAGTTAACACACCTGCACTTCAAACATGTGGCTCCATTTAACTCTTTAAAGGATGGATGCAAAATGTCCTTGTGTCATGGTTGTGTTGTTTTGCCAAGGACACAAATGATCCAAATGCACAGAGTATCTCTAACAACTTGGTGAAAATGAGAACATGGTGTGTGGATTTTTTAGCTTTGCTTTTATTGAGTTCCTTATTAGATGTAGTAAATATGAGCTGTCTGCTTCCTTGAGCAGAAAACTTTATTAAAAATAAACAAATGGAGCCCATGGTCAGTGTTTTTATCTCTTGGTGGCCAGCTTGGCTGCAGATGGGCTTATACTGTTTTCTCTCCTCATATCAGAAATTAATTTAGTCATGAAAGATAAGGGGGCTGAACCAGTTTCCTTCTGTGCTCAGTAATTTACAATGAGTAAATATTCCTCCATTTCATCTCAATTTTTCTGGTATCTTTTATTCTGCTCAGCCTTTGCTAAAGTTCTAAGAAGTTCATTGTCTTTACAAGTGAAGAATTTTAGTTGTCTTTGTGAGTCCTAATCTCTTCCCTTGACACAAGAATTTCTTTCCTTAGCATAGTTCACTAGAGAAAAGTTTTTTTTCCTTTAGTGAAGAAAAAGCCTGAGGAAGAACCCAGAAGACTCCTTTGTCTCTGCTACTGTTGCTGGAGAATAACTGTGTGTAATGGAAATAATATCAAATTTCCCTAATGAGAGAGCTCCTTCAGGGTTGATCCAGAAGTGGAAAGAAGAGGAAAGAAAACACTCTTGGCTGCTCCACAAGTATCATGATTTGCAGTTGACAGTTCTTGTCCTGCAGTTTCTGAAGGTGTCTGTAGTTTGTCACAGGTGTTCTTGCTGTTTCTTGTCAACGTTGGGTAATTGAATGTACGAATCCATTGATTGCAGTTCTCTGTTTTCTTCTCTTGAAATTGCCTTTGTATTTTGCTTTTTACACCAGGTTAGAAAGAAATGGGATTTTTTGGATGGTGATGAGCTGACTGTGAACTTACTGTGCTGAAGTGAAGCTAATGCTCATGAGGATGAGAGGGCACTTAAAAGCTGGGGGTTTAGGAGTGCATGTTAAAGTCAGCATCTCAAAAATATTCTGTAAGGGTGCAAATAAACGGGGCAAAACATGCATGTGTTCCTCAGCACATTATTTCCACCTTTACATCCTCTGGTTGTGTTGCAGTAATCCATTTATTTTCCTGGCAGTGTTTCTGACGTGGTTCCTGTGACTTAGGAGGCTGCAGCAGTTCCTGCTTCCTGTTTTAGGTGTCAATGCAGTGCATGTGGGCAGTACACAGCATCTCCTTCAGTACTTGGTGGTCTTATCCATAGTGCTGTATTTAGTGCTTCACAAAATCAGTGCTCAAGTCAGATATTGTTATTAAATCTTGTTATTTTGAAAGAGATTTGCCTCAAGCTTTTTCTTCTAGTTTCTGCAGAATAGAATAAAATTGATGCAGCCTCTCTCAAGGGGAAAGAATGGATTTTAAATTGAGGCTTTTTTATTTGTCAGTGCTTGTGTTCAGTCTGTGCTCAGCTTACTAAGGGTTAAGTTGCTCTAGAAGACACTGAGGTGAGATCTTTTAAATTTGGGCTAGGGCTAAAGCATTTTGCAATTCTATTTATCAGTGATTTAGCCTTCCAGTGTCACCGATACTCAAATGCAGTTTTCACATTTGGTGGGTGTTGGTAGCCAAGTGAAAATTGCTGGATGCTATGGAGATGTGTCATTTTGTTTAAAGCTGTTAACAGGAAACTGAGCAGGGAGAAAAAACAAAGAGAACACTGTAGCCAAAATCTCTACCAACAAGCCAAAACAGGATGGATGTGAAACCAGCACTCTGGTCCTTATTTTAGAGCTGGTTGTTCGTTAAAACTGACTTCCTGCAATTGTTCCCAAAACTGATGAATTGTGTGTTTTTTAAGAAATAAGAGTGCTGGAGACTTTGGCTTCCATGGAAGATGTGCTTTACTGATTTCAGACAGTAGGAAACAGATAATTTCATTTAGCACTTTAAAGGGAATTGTCACTGGCTTTGCTGTGGTACCTTTTCTCCCCTGTGTGGTAAATACAACTTGTAAAGCTTCCAGAGGTTACTGGTTTTGTCTGCCTCCATCATTTGATGCTCATCACAGAAGTAAAAGCTGTTGTAATCTCTGGTCTTCCCATAATAAATTTGGGAGTTTTAGGCAGTCTTTCTGTGTCCCATAATGTAGGCTGGCATACTTGCTATTGCAGTAAAGTCAGAGTTTCAGTTCTTCCTAACTGTGAAATGTGCATTCTACAATACCTGTTTACAGGTGCCAAGGATCCTGCCAAGAATCTTTTTAGTGCTGAGATTGTCTTGAGTTTGGGTTTGGGTGGCCTTGAGGAATGTGTGAAGAACTTGCTCCCACCCCTAAACCTGGGATGCTCCATTGTGGCCATGCTCTGAACCTGTGTGTTCACTAAAACCAGGATCCCAGTCAGACTAAAATGAGAGGGACCAAAGACCCCTTGTCAGGGGTGGTTCAGCTTCCCCTGGCGTGGCAGACCTGACCTCCTGCAGCACTGCCCTGCATGGTTGTTTCTTAGTCCGATAAGTACTGAGGGATTGGAGGTAGAGCAACGTGTTTGCTGCATATTTGGTTAAGGAGTGACTCTTACCAAGTCTGGTGGTCTCTCTTGCAGTTTTGAAACCCTTACTGCCATTGGAGTGACTGTTTGTGCAGTGATTATCATTACTATTGTTCTGTGCCTCACCTGTTCCTGTTGCTGTCTGTACAAAGCATGTCGACGACCACGGCGTAAGTAGCTCCAGATTTATCTTCTTTTTCACATCTTTGAAGAGGGTTTGTTTTTTTTAATCCCTTCTGGAAAATTGTGTTCATATAAGAGGTGAAAATACTCTGCTCAGAAGTTGCAATACCTAATTAAAAATAAGCATTTAAGCTGCTTCAGAATGTGAAGTTGCAGAGAGATATTCTGGAGTATTTTCTGAGCGTTTAGAAGTTCTCTTCCCTCCCACCGTGTTGGGGGGCTCTGGGAGTTGTTGGGGATTTTCTTTAGGGCCACCAGCAGTAACTGTGTTCCTTTTCCTTGCCTGTAGCTGTGGTGACCACCACTGCCACCACAACGGTGGTTCACTCTGCCTATCCCCAGCAGCCAGCAGTGCCACCCAACTACCCAGCAGCTCCATATCAAGGCTACCAGCCCGTGGCTATCCAGCCCCAGCCGGGGATGCCGGTGGCTCCGTACCCTGCTCAGTACCCTCCCCCTTACCCCATGCAGCCACCAGGACCCCCAGCTTACCATGAAACCAAGGCAAAGCTGTTAACACCAAGTGCTTCATCTCCTAAACAGCTGAAGAGACAGCTGCTCTGGAGAAAATCTTGTGTTATTTACATTCATTATTTTCTATGGCTGTGTTAATACAAGTGTAAACACATTGTGTCAAACTCAGGTTATGGTGGATGCTGTTCCTCACCCTAGTGGAAATTTCCCTGTCGCTGTTTCTGTGTTAAGCGTTGCCAGAGGAGGTGTGATGTGAGCTGGGGCTGGGCTGGCAAAGTTTGCCAATGTGTGNCTGTGGCAGGTAAGGCAGCACCAAGTGCTTCATCTCCTAAACAGCTGAAGAGACAGCTGCTCTGGAGAAAATCTTGTGTTATTTACATTCATTATTTTCTATGGCTGTGTTAATACAAGTGTAAACACATTGTGTCAAACTCAGGTTATGGTGGATGCTGTTCCTCACCCTAGTGGAAATTTCCCTGTCGCTGTTTCTGTGTTAAGCGTTGCCAGAGGAGGTGTGATGTGAGCTGGGGCTGGGCTGGCAAAGTTTGCCAATGTGTGGGACTGTCAGCAGATCCAGTAGAGCATTTTACTAATTCAGCTGACATTTAATATTAAAATCAAAGCCAATTAACATATATACATACGTGTATATATATATACACGAGTTGGATGTTTCCACATTCCCTATTCTAATATTTGCTAGCTCTATTCTATAAGAGCATGTAGTGACAGGACAAGGGGAAATGGAGTCAAACTAGAAGACAGCAAGTTTAGATTAGTTAGGAAAAAATTGTTTACTGTGAGGTTTGTGAGGCCCTGGCACAAGTTGGCCAGAGAAGCTATGCACACATCTCTAGAAGAGTCCAAAGCCAGTTTGGATGGAGCTCTGAACAACCTGGTCTTGTGGAAGGTATCCCTGCCCATGACAATGGATTGGAAGGAGAAGTCTGTTGACAACTTGCAGTTAGAATTATCAGAACCCTTTTTTCTTCAGCTTTCCTTCTTTCTCAGCATTGTTTTCATGCAGCCGTATTGTTGCAATGACTAATTCCCACTTCTGCTGGTAATAGCTGTTCTCTGAACAATTGGCTCCAGACTGCTCAGAGGGGCCAAAACTAGGCTGTTGCCTGTAGGATCTTCAAGCCCTCTTACAAACCTCACTGCTCATCCTTTTAAGTAACAAAGTATAGTCCTGACTAGTAGATAATGCTCTTAGAAAGTAACTTCCAGGACAACTTGATGGTGTGAAAGATTTGCAAACAGTTAGAAATTGTACGTTAATAATGTGCAAACCAGCCCCACATGTGAAAACACTGACTTGGCAGGACCGTTGACTCTATTTTTCTTTTATAAATGCTAAAGAATCTGTGGGTTTTACAGGATTATGCCAAAGTGCTCTGGCTTCAGCTTTTTCATATATGAGGGAGCCAATAAATTAGTCAACTCACTTCTCCTACTCTCTGGTTTCTCAGGCTGTTGCTGGTTTTTTATTTTTTAAAACAGTTGTTTTGGTTTTGTTTTTTGTTTTTTTCTGGGAACATACTGAAGCAATTTCCATGTTGGCAGCTGCAAATGCCTCACAGTGAGAGTTCTTTCCTTCATTTCTCCTGCCTGCTAACCAAGGAGCAGGCTGGCAATTAGGTCACATGCCAGGGGAGAACACCTGCTCTGCCACACAGGACCCAACCCACTCACTTTACAAGATCAGCAGAGGATAACCACACTTGCACTTTCCAGGGATCTGGTCAGGTGCTACTTGATCAGACTTGTGTTGTTTGACAGAGCTGGAAAAGAAGATGCCACTTGAGAGCAGCTTTTCTCAGAACAGTAGAAAATGAGCAGCTCTTCCAAGGGATACACATGTGGTGTATAAGTCAAACTCGTTCAGGTGCTCAGTAGTGGTGGGACATTTTCCCCTTTTATTTTACTTCCTTAATTAGTATTTTGATACTTAGCAGGAAAGCATTTTCCCTGAAGGAGTCCTAAGATGATTTCTCTAGTCCTTTTACTTTTGGCCAGTGTTTTTTTTCTCAGCACACCATCAGGTATATCTTCTTGTATGTGCATCCTTGTCCTCCACTGGCTTTTTTCCTCTGTTCCTTTTTTTTTGACTAGGTTCTCCCCTGAAGGCTACTCATGTACACTCAACAACAAAAAAGCCCCAAAGCCAACAAGAACAAAGGTTTTTGTGATCTTACTTCTGAAATGCAGATGTTTTATGAGTGAGCACAAGCTGTTTTCAAGTCTAATTAAGATACTAGCTAAGTTGAACCTCTCAACTGTGTGCTCAAAACAGAAATTGCCATTTTATCTGTAGAATTCAGAATGTACATTTTACAAATCTGTTTTTTCTTGTGTTTTGCTTTTGCAGCTGGTGCTGGAGCCCCTTACCCCACCCAGCCCCCTTACAACCCGGCTTACATGGATCCTCAGAAGCCCACCTATTGAAAAGCTGTCCTACTGTGCTCCTGCATACAAAACTTTTCAAAATGTAATTTGTTCTGTTTACACCATTCACCTGTACTATATTTTTCTGGAAGACAACAGTCTTTTGTCTAAGTAGAGTGAAAATCAATTCAGTATCTTCTTTTTTTTTTTAATGCTCCAAGGAAGGAGTCTTTTTCTTGCAGAAGTTAATTTATACCTCAAGCAAATACAAAAAGAGATTTTGCTCTAACCAATGAGAGAAGCGTGAAGAAGGAGTGTTTCAGAAATACAGAACCACAATACCATTTGCTGTGCAATAATTTTGAGAGGAATGGTCTAATATGAGCATTATCAAATACCCAAAGCTGTAGCAATCTTTTGCACAGTGTTAAAATGTAAAAACTTAACCTTTAAGAAACTACCTGATACATGTTATGTAAGTTCTTCCTATTTTGAAGTTACTATTGTTAGGTAAGCTACCATTTAATACATTTGATTTACGATTCAAAAGGGAATTTTCCTTTTTTGCAACACGTTTATCTTTGGTAAGGGGTAGTAAACCATGTTTAGTTGCCTTTGAGCTAGTTCTGAATAGCACGAGTTGGTTATTTCCTTGTTTTTCAGTCCCAATTTCTAGGTTTATGAACTGTGCTTCACACATAAATTGGCACAGTTACAGCTAGAAATTAACAGACTCTCTGCCACTTTAAGGACCAAATAGATCAAAAGCTGAAACCCTGAAAATTCTTCATAAACATTACTGGATGAGTATTTCTTGTCCAGGTACAAGCTTACTTCAGCCATCTGTTGTTGAGTTTAGAATTAAATTCAGCCCCTTAATCACACATTAAGCAGAGATACCTCGGCAGCATTCAGTCCTGCCTCATCACAGAGAAGGAATTTATTTTACAGGAGAGATGGGGTGTCAGCAGAAGATTGGGGTTTTCAAATGCTCAGGGTTTTTCCACTGTCTCTAGTGGGAACTGTACGTGGCAGGAATCTAAGAATTACAGACCTTTGTAAATGCAGTCTGCATTGGAGTAACAATATGCTGGGTGAGGGGCCACAGTGGGCATTAAACCTCCCTTTTGTCTTCAGCATTCCCATAAAGCTGAGCAGAGCATGAGAAGTCAGGAAAAGGAAGGAAGGATTTGGTCACAGCCAGGTAATGTTTTTTTAAGAAGGTAATGCTTTCAGTCATGAAACATCTTGAGACATCCTCATGACTTAACACTGCTGGGGCTTAAGGCTTTATGAGTCTTTTATTGCTGAAGCAGATAAGGTGGATTTTTTTTTTCACTGTCCTCAACAATTCTGTCTTTTCCAACATTGAAATGCAATTTGTTATTAATCCTCATAGATTGTTTTATGTAATATGTGGTTACTTGCATATATCACTGTGACATAATCAGTGAAATAATTTTAACATATCTTTTACACTCATTTTACTTATTTAGAGAGGCCATTGAGCCATTTGTCCTGTGATTCTACATTTGGGGTATATTATAGTTTGGTGGCATTGTTTTACCTCACAGAGTGGGTGGAAATTGCTGCTGTCAAAGGCAGCCTTGTTCCTCTTCCTAATTTTTTGAGTCTATTTCTGGATTATTCCGATTCTTTTTTTAAGAAAGTTTTCAGGGCATTTCAGAAGAAACTTGTTGAAAGTTTTTACATTGGGGTTCATGACAACCTGTGCCCCTCTTACACCTCTCTGAGTGTTGCAGTTAATAGCATCAAGTGGTGCCAAGAGGCACTTACAGAGCATGTATCCCTGTATCCTGTGTCTGTGTGTTCCTCCTCTTTCCTGCCTTGTCAGCTTTTGGCAAAAAGATGAAAGAGAAACTTCATCTTTTGAAACTTCATTACACTGGCAGGTGTTACATGGGAACAAGCCAAAAAGGATGGTGTCTCCTGTATGGAGGAGGAAGTGTTGCCTTAGAAATCTGAAATGTTTCTGTGGGAGGACACTGAATAACTGCAGAAATAAGTCCCTTGCTACAGATCCTACCCCTGGTGTTTATTCATGGAGGAGGAGGGCAGAGATTTGTTCCAGCACCTTTGTTAGCCTGGGTGGAGCAGGCCAGGGAGAGCACAGGTTCTTCCTGAGGTTTTTGCTGTGCTCTGCTCTTCCTGTCCCCAAGCTGGTGTGACAAAGGGAGCAGCTTGTGGCAAGTCACAGTGTCATGTTTGGGCTGTGAGAGGGAAATCTGCAATTTCATGGCAGGATGGCTCAATCACCATCCCTGAGGAGAGGGGAGGAAAGTCAAGGTGGCAGCAGTAACAGACATTCGCAGATAGGAGGTTTTGGGGTGGAAGTTGTACAGACCAAACAGGTGATCCCGAATTGCCACTGTTCTGTGTGTGGTGGTGGTGGGAGATGAGGGGTAGGGTTAAGGACTCTGAAAATGGACCTTTCCTTCAGTGGACATGTGCAAATGATAACTAAATACAAGTGAAGAGATCAGTCATTAATGTAGAAGGAACTGCCTTAGCAGTACTATTACTAATACAGTTATAAAACTTACCAAAATAAGAGAAAATGGTCCCATTCACAATTAATCAGATTGTGATTAATTTCTTAGTGCATTAATCATCATTAACAAAGAGGTGCAGGGCCAAATTTTATTTGGTTCTTGCCCTGCAGCCTTGTTGAAGCTTGTTTTCAAATACTGAAGAGAATGGGATGGTTACAGAAAAAAGGAGATGATCCATAAGTTTTCAGTTTAAGCACTGCTGATGTGTCAGTCCCAGTCACTGTTGCCTTCACGTCACACTTGTTCTCCACAGTGCTGTAGGGAGGGGAGAGAGAGCTATGACTTTAAATGTTGATGTATCTTTTTTTTTTTTTTTTTTAATTCTGTAAGTGCCTTTGTTTCAGAAATATTTTGTGAAATTAAAGACAGTAGAATATTGAATTTACTAGATAATCATTGTTGCTTTTGTTACATACTGTAACCTCGCTTTGTATGTTGTTTGTAGGTTAAACATCAATATTCAAACCAAATGGCATAAACTCTATGCACCTTTGTAATAAATGCAGTGTTTGAAGTACATGCTGTCAGCTTGGTTTTCTTAGCCTCCTTTTGAGTATTATTTAGGGGTGTATGTGCAAAGCTACATTTTCCTTCATGTGTTTGACAGCTCATGTTACTGAGTGTACTTCAGGTCACCTTGTATCATGAATATCACTTTTACTGGTGGAGACTGAAGCCCAACCAAAATTACAGATCACAACATAAAGCAAGGACAGTGTAAGTTCCTCAATGATCCTCTGACAGGCTGCAGCCAAGCAAGTCCTAAAGGATTGATTCTAAGGAAGTCTGTAGTTTCATTAAAAATACCTTCTCATCCTGTTTAGACTTGTATGTTGAGTATTGTGCCTCATTCATCAACTTGACCAATTCAACATGAGGTAAGTGATGCTTTCTACTCTGTCTGAAAATGTTTTTGCTGAAGTGTTTGTGTATTTTACAGTTTTGATAAAAATGCTTTAGAAAGGTTGTGTTCACACCCCTGACTCATTAGTCCTTCACTTGAAAATACTTTCTTTGAGCAGGTCAAGAGTACTCTTTATATGACACCACGCAGCAGTGAATTGGTGTTTGGTGTATCAGCATTATTACCTTGAATAGCCAGCTATGTTCTTATGTAGCACTTCAAAGAAAAACAAAGGGAGAAACACTGAAATAAAACCCACACCCAATCAAAACCCCATAATAATTGGGTAGTTTTGTAGTGTTACTTGAATTTTTGGGAGTCTCAGCTGCAGAATGGTAATATGTTGGAGGTACAATATAAATCATTTCACTTCTAGTTTTATTTCACATTTTCTCTTAGTTGACTAGGAGCAGCAGACAAAATACATGTTCCTAAAAACTTAAATCTAGAAAACATATAATTAATGTTTGGGCTAGAAATGACACCAGGAAATTGCAGTTTTTTGTGATGATTTTGTTGGCACTGCTTTTTAGTTCATTTGTTGCTCTTTTGCCTTGACTTTCAGCAGGTGCACCTGTGCAGTAAGGCTGAGTTTGAGAAGTGACAGGCAGAGAAATGCTCAGAGGAAAGCTATGTGCCTTCCCTCTCACTCCACACAGGCTGAGGAGCAGAACCAGGGGTTTGGTTAAAACCTGCAGGTTCCCTTAAGGAGCACCCAGGGTTCCAAAGGTACCATCACCCTTTATTGCAGCCAATGGTTGTATAGGAGAGCAAACAGTTGAACTGAAAAGGTGAGAGCCCAGGGGTAGGTGAGGAATATGGCTGGTTATGTTTTCATGATGTTTAATCAGCAGTTGTGAATATTTCCAGGACGAAACTTGGCATGCATTTAAAATTCATGGCTGGGTTGTGTGGGAAGAGCTGGACACACAGGAGGGAAAAACTTGAGCAATTCTTGCCAAACAAGCAATTCTTGCCTGTTTTATTTTTTCCAAGTATGGAAACTCAGTATTGTATCTTGGCACTTGTAATAACTCACCAGATTTGCTTTAACCAGTGGTTTGGGGACTTCTTTTTCTTTCTGGTTATTATTTGACCTCATCTGGTTGTTTCTACTGTACCACAGGAACCTCATATACAGCTTTGCAGTGAGCCATATAGGAGGGGGAAAAGTGCACAAGTTAAACCTGTCAGAGGTGGGAGAAAGCTTGAGAAAATGTAACTTAACCCTTTCAAGAGCTCAGGCTTCTGCACTGATGGAATTGTCTGTTCTGGAAAGGCAGCCTCCCTTCAGGGCCAGTTAGCCATTATAAAACAACCTCTGATAGCCCATTTCCCTTCCTGCAATCAAAATAACTTTAAAATCAGCTGCTGCAGCCTTTTCATTCTAACACTTCATGCTCCTGCAGTGGGATTTGTGGTTCACTCTCCAATGTACCTTGCCCCTGGAATCAGGTAGGATGTCATTTATGGACTGCTGTGCAGGGGTTGCAGCTCAGCTGTGCTGTAGAGAAGGTTCTTGAGCAAAACAAATTGTTAGTTCTCAAAACACCAACCTACAACAATTAATGCATAGATTTAAAATTACTGTTTGTGTTACCTCTGTTAGGACACTCTAGGCATTGGTTATTACATTCTGACCCTTTATGAAGATGAAGTGGCTGTTTCCTCTGGGTATTTTCAGAAAGGTTAGCCTTTGAGCAGCTGTTACACTGACAAGCTTTAGGACTAGGTTTTCAGATTAGTCCATGCTCAGCAGTGCTGGCAGTCACACCTCAGGGTGTGAAGGTGTTGGCCCTTGCTCTTGGAAGCACTTTGATAAACTTCAGCCACAGTGGGTTGGTAGATCTTTGTAGAGATCACAGATCACCTTTTCTTATCAGTCTGCTAAATTACAATCAACAGTGTACATTTTTTAACAGTTTACACTGGAAATGGAAGCTTGCCCTTGCTGTTACATTCACAGCAGGAAACACAGTCTGTGCAGGCAGAACTGCTGCATTTGACCCTAATTGTAACCATTTGGCCATTACAGGCATAAATAATATATTATAAATAATATAAATAACATTCAGTGGTTAGGATGACTTTGTTCTAACTGTTTAGCACAGGCTTTTAAGCAGTAGTTCACTCGTGGGATTAACAGGAATAAACCCACCTCAGGTCAGGGATGCTGTGTGCTACAGGACAAGGTATTTTGTATTTGCCATCTTCACCGATGTCCACTTGGTTTAAAAGGATGGGGATTTGAGGGCTGACATGACACAAAGCACTTCAGCTTCTCTGTGGGAGTTCATTTCAGCTGGGGGCTGGATGAGCTGCAGAGGCCCCTTCCAACCCCACCAAGTCAATGATTCTGCAAGATGTAGAACTGAGCAAGGTTTCATTGAGCAGGAAGAAGCAGCTCTGGTGAGCTCAGCTTTCAGCCAAAGGGACACCCTGGTTACTGTCCCCACGGGCAAGGAAGCAGAGGGGTGGCTGCTGCTGAGGAATGTGATAATCCATGTGTAGAACATGCCCAGTGGCTTTCCTTTGCTCAGTACTTCATTGTTCAGTCTTGTGCCTGTGCTTGATGCCAGAGTAAATTGCTTTTCTCACTTAATATGGAGGCACAGCTCATCTGTAACATGGTGGGGAAATGCAAACTGGCTGTGGAAAAGCTGCTATGGTGGGAATAGAACTGATGATGAGGGATAATCAGCTGTTGCATACATGATTGGATCTTTTTAATCCTGAGAAAAATTCCATGAGAAAGTAAAAAGGGAAGAATTACTGAAGGTCAGCACAATCTTAAAATAAGGGTTGGTCCCTGTAAATGTCTTAAATAATTATGGTGGTTCTGTAAGGACATTTCTTTCTGCCTTTTCTCTTTAGTTCAGCTTCATTTTTCCGTAGGAATGTGAACAGACAATGCCTTCAATTTTAAAAGTTGTGGTTTAATTTCACAATAACACAATGTTACTGTGATTCCTGCCAGCCAGAGAGTAGGGGTTTGGATCTGTTTGGTGTATGGAACCTGGGTTGTACTACTTTAAAGTCCAGAGTTGGGAGAAAACTCAATGAGAATGTAAATGTGCATGTAAATAGGCATTGTCTGTTAGAGGGGGGTAGATGGGAAGGGATCCAGAGCCAGGAGGGAACAGTTGAAAGTTTTCCTACTAGTTTTTTCCACAGATAACTCTTCTGTTTTTATAAAGTTTAGCAATAATCCACTTCTCCTTTTTTCCAAGTTGCCTTACACACACCCTTTAGATGAAGCCAGGAATTTTTTAAACAACTTTTTATAACTGGATTGCTCTAACAGTTTGGGATTCCTTAGGGAACTGGTTTTTGTCCAAACTCTTAACAGCTCATTTGGTCTGTTCACGCAAATGAGTTAAGTGTCTCTTATCTCTGTAAACTCAAATATTGAGAGAAATTAAGTGGTGAGAATGGTTGAAAAGTGATGGCAGATCACTGCATTTTGGGATATCTGAGGTACTAGCTCTAAGCTTGCCCTTCACAGCAGGCTCACAGCCAGATACTGCTTTACCTCAGCTCCTGCTCACTGGGCTGTTCTTAAGGAATCATCTTAATGCTTATTTTGGTTTTGAGGAAGGTAAGAGCTTTTACATGCACTTTTCAGCTCTTCTCTCTAATCCTGAAGACCACAAATGTTGTTTGGTGGTTTATCTCTTTTTTTTTGGGGGGGGGGATGCGGGGGGGGGTGGTTTATTTATTTATGTATTTATTTTACATGGACAAGTCAAATGTTTTTTGTCAGACCAACATCTGCAGCTTGTCTTGTCCAGGGCCTGGTGACAGTTCCAGGGTTGTGACCATGCAAGCACACACAGACTTGGAAGGCTTTGCTGCTCTGTGCCTGTGCATCCTTCCTTGGTGCATTTCAGCAGGAACATGGCAGTTTTCCAGATGCTACAAGGGACTTGAAACCTGTTACTGAGAGGAGCAGTTGGCAGCTTGTGTTTCACAGAAACGACCTGGCCCTGCCTGGTGCAGCTGCTGCTCAGAGAGGAGGAGGATAAGCCCAGGCTGGGGAGAGGAAGGAGCTTTGGCCCTTGGAAGATGCTGGATTGTTAGCCCACTTCTTCCTGCATAGGCATTTTTAGGAAAGTTCTCTTCCAAAGCAAGAGCCAAGCCAGGAGCTTGCTGCAGGGCAGGTCACAACCTCTTTGGGCATGACCAGAGAACAGAGTATCTCCCTGTTTTCCAACGGCTTCCTTCCCACTCTCTTGTCCTTCCTACAGTCTCTTGTCCTCCTGGTTCCTGGATCCAGGCTCGTTCTTAACCTAGTCCTGCTGAAAATTGAAAAGAGCTCTCCCATCTAAAAACACACCTGTGGGCTCATTTTAATAACACTCACATTTCCCTTTTTAGGGTCTAAGGCTCAGTTGATGACCTGCAGCTCAGTGTGACAGTGAGTGAGCATCATGCACACTCCAAAAGGTGGGGCAGCAGCTCTTCCTCCAATCTTTGGTGCTGAATCCTAGGAATGAGATGCTCCTTCACCTTCACTATGACCAAACCCTCAGTCACTCTGCACACATTTAAATATCATTCTATTGCCCAGGAGGCACTCCTCAACAGCACCATCTTACTCTTTTAAGGGGAATTACAAAATGTAAGTTCTAGTGTTTTTTGTTTTGGCATCTCAGTAATTACGCTTTCAGCGGATCCATGACATTGAGTGAGCTCAGGTGACCAATCCTCAGCAAGAAATTCAAAGCCCTGTAGTGAACTGCCAACTCTTAGCTTATTTCTAGAAGGGTTTTTAAAAGCACCATAAACTGTTTACCAATAGCAACAATATGAAAATTCTGGAAGTCACACAAGGAAGTGGTACAGCTACAAAAGAAATAAGTGTTCAAAAGGCTTTCATATGAATGCAGTGATGCCAAACACCTTGGCACATTCAGCATCATAAATTCAGCTGTAGTCACAGTAAAATGGAGAATAGAGAGAAATTTCCATTCCATTCACAGCGGTTTCATACAGGATGGAATTCATAACCAGAACCAGTCATAAGCCATTGGGTGGGTTTGCAAAGCAGTATCACTCCCTCAAAATTCCTTTGCTTTCAGCTACATTTAGATAGCACTGAAATAATTACAATAAAGAAACCTTAGTTGTGCTATGTTTGAGTGCAACCCAAGATTATCACTTAAAAGGATGATTCAAAGTTCACATTTACATTGGCAGTGATGATTCAGATAAGGACAGAGATCTTTGCTGTTGGCTAGCTGGAGTCTGTCCCTTGGTCTTCTGGCTCTGGTGGATACAATTCATCCAAAATCAGCTCTGCAACAAAAAATAATAATGTTTCAGAGAAGGATTTTTGTTTCCCCTGCTTCATACAGTATAATTATAGCTGGTATCTGCACTTTAGAACATACTGATGGTAGAAGACTACAGCAAATACAATTTTTGAAGGTTCCACGCAAACATGTCTTTAGATTCATATTTTGTCACACAAACTTCTCCCCCTCTCTTCCACTGTCCCAGGCTGCTCCAAGCCCTGTCCAACCTGGCCTTGGACACTTCTGGGGATCCAGGGGCAGCCACAGCTTCTCTGGGCACCCTGTGCCAGGGCCTCCCCATCCTCACAGGGAAGAATTTCTTCCTAATATCCAATCTAAACTGCCTCCAGAGGTCTGAGCAACAATCAGCTGTGGTACTTGTTAAAAGAGAAAAGTGACAGAAGTGAAATCTTCTATTTCTGCAACATAGAAAAAAGCCAACATTTGACTGATTCTTACCTTCAGAGGCACTGAGTTTTTGAGTCTTTTTGAGAATGGCTCTTATGCCTGGCATTGCCTGGTCATATTGATGGAGAACTTCCAAACAGTGTTCATGGAACAGTTTATCTTTCTGGGACAGGCTGTGCAAGAGTAAAACAGCATCCCGTAAAAACTGAATAACTTGCTCCTTATGTGCACACAAGGTGGTCTCAGATCTAATCTTCATCCACTGTCTGTGCAACATCACAATGAGTGCCTTAACCACCTGCAAGAGGAAAAATCAGTACAATACACAAATACACAAAGCAAAAATACAGGAGCAGAAAATGCATTTCATTAGGAACTTCACTGCTTGATCTCTTCAAACTTTCAAATTTCAGGATATTTTCTAGCAAGCCAAAGCAGGCTTCCTAGAAGGTGGCATCCTCTAAAGTACAGGACACTTCTGTTTCTCTACAGCAAAAAAAAAATAAAAAGGGCAGAAAGCAATTTCAGCATTGAGTACTTGGAAGTTCTCAGCAGGTTAAACTGGGGGAGTGTGGTGAACATACCTCGAGGTTGCACTGACAGTCTGTGCCAGGAAATAAAACTGCTGGTCTGGAGCACCACATGCAGCGGGTCAGGAGCCTGACTGTCTGTTACAAACACAGGTTATGTTAGAGTGAGGGCTGACTTAAGATAATCCATTGCTAGTTTCAAATATTCTTGGGGTCCGGTTTTTTTCCTATCAGCTGATCTTTTACCCTCACAGTTGTACAAGTTTCTTTCTCTGTAACACTTTAGAGACAGAATTTGCCTTTCACAGAAACCTTCTCAGCTTTCCAATGAGCGAGGCTGACAAGGTCAGTGGCCTTTTAATTCACTGCATACAAATAATGTGTTTACATTTAATAAAACAGTGCAGGTAGGGGTAATGGAAAGGGTTCAAAATTCTTTAAAATGAGAGAAGTAGAGCAAATAGAACCTCAAACAACTCTGTTGTCACTTCTATCTGTACAAACAACACAAATTAGGTTTAAAAGCTGTTCTTTCTATATATAACCATGACTGTTTAACAGCAAGTTAGCATTTCCATTGAATGCAAGGAATATAAATCCTAAATCACTACAGAATGCCTTTTAAATGTAATAAATACAATCAAAATGAAACACAAATCTTGCTTCTTTTTACTCTTCTGTTGCTCTAATGCTCTCTTCAAGTATAGTTATTGCTTCAGTTTCAAGCAGGTCCTTTCAGAAATCAGTGTAATCTCTTACTGCAAGCCCATACTTGCAGTTTTGTGTTCCAGCTAGAGAACTTGTTTTGGACAATTTGTGCACTGTGCTGCTCCTCCCACTCCCCCAGCTGGAAGGAGAAGGAAGGAGCACATGGACACTGAGCTATGGTTACCTCTTGCTCCAGCTGAAGCCAAAGCATTTCAGATGCTGATTTGTCTGGTCTTGATGTTATGTACATGTAGAGTGCAAGGAGGAGGCAGGTGTCTGAAACAGAGAGAACTTTGTTCTTCTTCCAACCAGCCACATGTTTATGACAAAAATTAATTCTATCAGGCAAAAAACCATTTTGAGTCCTATCCCAGGACTCATGGTACAGGCTCAGCTTCTTGTTTTACTTCCCACATCTTCAGTAGTGCTAAGGAAATTGGTATCCCTAAACTTTATATTTGCCTTTGTGGTAATCCTGTCCTGGTTCATTCATGAGGAATTGAACAGAGATCATTTGTCATGCAGAGTACTGGAATCTCTAAACAGTGCCATGAGGGCAGATAAATATAACTTCAAAACTCATCAAAAGTCCCTTTTTCCTCATCAACCTTAAATACACAATCTAGAAAGTGATTTTAAAATGGCTCTCAAAAGCATTGCTTGTAGACAGATACCACAAGACAAAAACTCTCCAAATCACAAGTAGAAAACAAGTTTGCAGGTAACATAGCAGGCTTTTTGCCTTCTGGGGTTTCAGTGCCTTGGAGCAAGGCCTGTTTGCATTACTTTTAGTCATGGTAACAGTTCTCTGTGTCCTGCAGTCTTTTACCTGAGTGAGAACAGAGTTGAGCAACCAGCAGGTGGTGCTGAGCAAGAGCACACAGGAGTCTGGCAGTCAGAAGCACAGCAGGCAGAGGGGTCTCGGGGTGCAGGCAGCGCTGCAGTGCCTGGCTACTCAGTAAGTGCTGGAAACTTCAAAACAAAACTTAGTTAGAAAAGGGAAGTGCAGTTACAAGTTGAAAATAACATTATTTTTTTGTAGACAGTATCATAATTTCTGCCTTTTTAGCTATTCAGATCTCAAAATATCTGTCATAAATACAAAATGTGCTGAAAAACATTGTTACTTTGGCAGACACTGCAGTTCACCCCAGCAGTTTTACCTGCCAGAATGAGATCCTATGCTTTCCTTCCTTATGCACCTCCCAGCAATCACAAAACTCCCAAAATCAATGTCATAAAGCTTCTTCACTTTCAATGAGGCAACAGCATCTGCTTCATATGCACATCATCAGCAAACCTTGTTACTGATCAAGGATGATTATTACACTCATTAACAGCAAAGGCAGTAGAAAGATCCTCAGCTGCTTCTCAAAAGTGATCTGAGATGTGATTTCTCTCATACATAGCACAGCTTCTACTGGAAGCTGCCCAGATGAGTTTCAACAAAGACCAAAAACTGGTAAACAACAGACTCTGAAATAATTTTAAACCTATTACTGACTTACTTTATTAACAAGTCCATAGTTGAATTTTCAGCTAATTTCACCAAAACCTTTAGGCTTTGGCTCAGGATATTGTCAGTCTGGGAGCCCCTTGCAGCAGAAAAAGCTAAAATCTGAAGCAGCTTTTTAAACAAAGAATGTTGAGTTCCATCAGTATTGGGAGGATCCTGTGGAGCAGCCAGCCCTCCTTGTGTCCTGCTCTCTTTATTGTCACACTGATTGTCACACAACACATTTTTGTCCATCTTGGAAACCTGTTCATCTCCAGCAGCAGAATTTTTTTCCATTTCAGCAGACAGCAACGTGTGGACAACATCCCAGCTGTAGAACACCAAATAATAAAGGATCCCCAGTGATACAAGAGTAGTTTCTTCAAGGGACAACCTGAAGTCCTCCTTGCTTGACACCGTGTTTGTGCTGGCTCTGGAAGCAGCAGCTGGATGGGTCCCACAGGCTCCACTCCCTGGCGTGTCCCTGAGCTGCTCTGCTTGGCAGAAGGCACCAATGTGGTGCTCCACCAAGGGCAGGAGGTGCACAGCACCTGGGATCCTGCTCTGTGTGAGGGGCAGGAGCCCTCCCTGGCCTTCTGCTGGGCTTCCCTCAGATAATCCTTCATCCAGAGCAATCAAGTTCAGTCCTGTTATTGCCAGTTTTTGAGCTTCTTGCAGGGATACAAGAGGAGGGATTCCTTCTTGAGTTGTCCTGCTGCTGGGGAGTTGTGTGGGCTTCCTGTCCAAATAAGAGTAAAAGGGAAATGCTTCACAAAGCAGAGAACAGAATTGAAATCTGAGTTATCCATATTTTGAATTGAAAACAGGCCAGAGTACTAAGAGATATCTGTTAACCTATCTAAAAAGCAAAAGTATTTCAGAAGTTACAGTCTAATTCTGTAAAGTGAAAAACTATTATAATTCACCTCCAGTCTTCATATTTAAAGTGCTTTACCAGGAAATACAAATATTGGAAAGCTGAGCACAAATTTACATTACAAATTGAAGAAAATAAGACTTACGTATCCAAAGAGTTGGGCAGCAACACAGCTCCAGGTAGAGGCTCAGAGTTGCTACTGAGAAGGTGGCAGAGTCCTAGAAATGACCCAGGGACAATGGGCTGCTTCATCAGTGCATTCAGCAAGATAGAACCTGGAAGGATGCAGAATTTTCTTAGGAATAGAGAAATCTTCATCAACAAAAAAAATCAGTATTTCAGAAGATCAGCCTTACATAGAGTGCTTGCAACCTCAAAATTATTTTTTCATTATGAATCTTCTTTCTTAAGAGGAGGATGATTTTCAGGAAAATGAATTTAGGATATTTAAATATAAACCAAGTTATATTTAGAGGTATTGTAATTATGATCCCATATTAACAAAATAGCTTGAGCTAAGTGATCACATATCCCCACTGTTCTGGTGACTTGCCCTTCATTTTCCACTCCAGACATTGAAAATATGTGATGCAATTCCACTGCCAACTGTAACTAAGATAGTACCCTAAAGAATCTTGGAGCTGACCATTGAAAATGCTTTATGGTGTTTTTTTTTTTAAGGTACATTTTCCCTGGTTTTATTTCTGCATCACCAGTGTTTTTTTACCTTGTGTATTTTTTCTGGGGACAGAGTTAGAGGAACCGTTTTTTCCTGTTGCTTTGTGCTGCTTCAGGGATGAAACTTCAGGATGGGTTATCTTCCTGTCTGAAACAAACAGGGATTGGGAGAACACAGATTTGCACCCATCCTGTACACACAGCCACAGTGTTAGATAATCTTTTAATCATCCCTATATGTCACAATTACCAAGGTCAAAAGCCTTTAGAGTTCAGAAAAAAGTAAACAAATGTATTTTTTTCAAACAAATAGACACACTGAGTGTAGTTACCATAACAAACAACAGCAATACCAATGCTTTCAGGCTACTGCACTTGTCTTTTTGCTGGAGTTCCTACTGCCCATATTTTTAGAATTAACAGTGTAACTGACAGCAACTGTAATGTTGAATGAACAGAATGAACATGTAACTGACTTTTCATGACTCTTCAAGTAAGGATTAGTTGATGATATCCACATTTCTTCCATTTATTATTTCCCATTGCTATAAAAAAGTAGATAATTTTGTTTCATATTATATGCATAATAATATAATATATATGCAGATATTAATTTCCTAAGCTTTACTCAATGAATTTTAAGATACAGTTTTGTGAGAACTACTGTCCTACATATAAAAGAGGAAGTGAGTACATTGTTTCAGTTGCTTCTTTCAATATGGTTAAATATGTACCCTTTGAAATCCAATCCCCAAAATGCCAGAGTACAAAAAATGCAATGCTGACTAGCAGACCAAGATAGGCAAATTATTTCCTATTCTTTATACAATGAGAAAAGACAGATGAACTCTTTGGCTGTTTTAGTTCATCACATAATAAAGTTTTTTTACTGCAGCCATTGGCCACTTCATCATTGCCACCTTGGCATCCAGTGCCAAGGTATGAATTAAAATGATCTTCATGCAAATTTCAGTCATGGCTATTTGACTCCACTTGGTATAAAGTGGAAAAAAAATTTGGCAAAACCAAAATAAAACAAATAACTGTGAACTGACTGCAACTGTTCAGTCACAAAATCCTTCTCTAATGTAGAATGTTCACATGCAGCTAAAACTGTTGCAAGCTGTACATGGGTTTACCTTCTTTGATTGCAGTAGGCAGGGCTGTCAAATTTCCTGAAGAACATGATGGCTTAGTGGACATTTCAGCATTGAAGGATTCCTTTGTAGGAAAAGATCTTCTTCCTGGCTGTGGAGAACATCCTTCTGATTTCACTTGTGCCACAAGATTCTTTTTAGGGCTAAGATAAAAAGACGAATCAGTATTTCTTCTGTAATTTTTTTATTAAACAACAATCTGTTTTCTTTGCACTGATGTTTTAAAGGTACTTTGCTATAAACTCCTAGAACTTCTGTCACACATACAAGGAAGGCTCTTTTTTGAGCAAATTCCACAGATGTCATCAGACTCTTTTGTTGTGTTTTTTAAAGAAAACAGAGCTAAGAGTTACATGAAGAAAGAAAACCTCTTCAATAGTTTAAACCCATATATTGCAAAAATGAACACAAATTGCTTTTCCAACTCCCCTACCTTGTTGTGGGAAGTGCCTGAGAAAGGTGTTTATTTCTTTCACAGTTCTGAAGTCGTGTCCTTAATTCATTCATTTCTGCATCCTTGAACTGCAGCTCGGAGTGCAAGGACTGTAACTGAAAGGGGAGTTCAGCACAGTTTTACTGTTACCAGTTTAGAAGTGATGCAACTGCAGAGCAACTGATACCATGAGAGCGCGAGACCTCCATTTTTAGGAATGTTTGTCCAATTAACACTGAGAACCAAGTGCCAGGAGTTCAGGCAAGAAGCCTTTGTGAGTGGCTAAGACACAGCAAGTGCCAAGCAGAGCATGGCTCCAGTGAGGCTGCAACTGCAGAGCCAACTGGACAAAAGCAGCCACTGTCCTCTTCAGGGCCTGCACAGAGATGACTGCAACAGGAATAGCAACCTGATCACTTTTTCCCACTCTAAAAGACATTCCAATTGCAGTGTCCTCAGGATGGCTTCAAAAAAGCAATAAGTAAATAAAAACCTCTACCACCTGAATTTCACTATTTTGGCAGAGGAAAACTCTCAAAGAGTTGATAGAAATGTTTTCTTCTAGGTAAGAAAATAAAAGCAAGCATTGTGGAAATCTCACACAAGTTTCACAAAAATATTCTTCCTTTGACTAAATGGTCTGTGACATCATAAAGTCATAAATCAGCTTCTGCATGTGATCTGCAGGTAACTAACACACTTACAAACCTTTTTGGAGAACTCTTTTTCTTTTTCACTTAAAATCTGAGATTTTTGCTGTTCCAGTAGCAGGTATGATCTTTTCTGTTCCTCCATAGTATACTCCATCTGCTGCATTGAGTCACGCAGAATTTTAATTTCTCCATTTTTAGTGAGAATTTGATCCTGCATTTCTTTCAGCTGCAAACAGAGGAATTCCATTAAAAGATGGATATAGCCAAAAGTATGTATTTGCATCAGTATGTGGTTGAAAAATTAGGTGTATTTGTAATTTCTAGAGAGAAAAATGCTCCTGGTAACCCAGCTCAGAAATTCTACACATGTTGTCCCTAATCCTTCTCTGATTAAATCAGCCTCAGCTACTGTTTTCTTTAACATAATTAAAAATGACAAGACCATCCTTCTCTTTGCCATTCTCTGAAATTATGTTTTGGTTTTTTTGTTTTATTTAAAGTGTTCTAGTCACGCACATCAGTAATTTATTCATTGTTTGGATGATAACAATGATAATTTAATTATAATTCTTCATCCATCAGGACAGCCAACAAGCACTCTAAGACAAGGTACCACCCCCAGGCAGTATCTTCATGATATCGAGTCTCTAATACTCCCTGAGCAGCCACCACCACTCAGAAACAAGACTTTGGAGGGATAATAAAAAAGTTACTCAGAAAAGCAAGAAGAAAAGATCAGAAAGACACTTCTCTACAACTGTAAAATGATGATTTAATATGGTATACAGGTAGGAGAGTCCCTGATAAAGGTGGATATAATAGAGCTGGGAAAGATACAGAGAAGGGAGAAAGGGAAACAGAGTATCTTTCCATAAATGATCACCAGGAGGTAAAGTAACATAAAGTCATGTCACTTTCTCAAATATTTTAAGTTTAACAAAACAACTCTGGCTAACAGGGCAGAGAAATTATTTGATAGGGAACAAATAAAACTGAAAAATTAGCATTTGCTAATCTGAAATGATTACTCTCACTCTTCAGAATTACTAGAGCTGTTTCTAATAAAATGGTTTTAACACACCCCTAGATTACAAAGATTATTGATCACCTTGATTAGAATTAAATGCTTGAGACTGGATTTATCCCACCTTTCAGTTATTCCTATCAAAAATGTGATATTTAGAGGAGAGGGGAGGATATTGCCAACCTTCTTTTTGACTTCTTCATACTGTGTCTGCAGCACTTCAAACTGGAATGCATCTCTCACGAGACCATCTTCTGCTCTGCTTCCTGCTGCAGGGAAAAGCCAAAATCTGAAGCACAGATGATGAATGTACATCACTGGTGACTCAACACTAAGGTTTTGTTATTTGTCATTGCCAACATCTGAATATCTTAGTATTTTACTGTCATTTCAAACAGGTGAACTGCCTCATCTAAGCACCACAGGAGCTTTGCTGGTGCTTGTGCATCAATTCCTGTAACAGAAGAACCCCTGCCCCTTCAAATTTCTAATCACAGAATGGTTTGGGTTCGAAGGGACCTTAAAGATCATCTCATATCTTAAACCAGCAAGGTGACCCACAGCAAAAGCAAGTGTTTCTTCTGAGATAACTTTAGTTAATGCACAAACAAGGGTTCACTGAAAACTTATTCATGTGGCGAGATGACCAATGCCAGGGTTGCTAAAACATCCATAGATTATTCAAGCTCTCTAAGCTTCATAATGAAGAAACCCCTGCTTTTGTTTCTTTCAAAGTAAACCTGTAAGTCAGCTGTTAATACAAGGCAATGCTATACATTTATTAGTGGGAATTAAGANCGAGATGACCAATGCCAGGGTTGCTAAAACATCCATAGATTATTCAAGCTCTCTAAGCTTCATAATGAAGAAACCCCTGCTTTTGTTTCTTTCAAAGTAAACCTGTAAGTCAGCTGTTAATACAAGGCAATGCTATACATTTATTAGTGGAAATTAAGAAGGAAAAAAAATCTGTAAGGCAACATGCTACCAGAATATGATACCTAAAGCATGTTGCAAGTTTAGGAAACTTTGTTTTTTTTATTTGGCAGGTTTAACATGCAGCACCCTCGTCCCAGGCTGGCATTACCACACACACACACCCACCAGGCACGGGCTCCTGGCGCCTTGAGATCAATGCCTGCTGGGATTGTTATTCCTCTGAATCCCAACCATCTTTCTGACCCTCTGCCGAGGGTACCACTGTGAGGTGCTGGTGGCCAGGGGAAGAGGCAGGAGCAATTCCCTTAAGGGAGCTTAGAAGAAAGATGCGGCAAGTCTATTTACAAGAGCCTGTAGTGACCAGACAAGCGGGAGGGGCTTCACGCTGACGGAGATTTAGGTTAGATATTAGGAAGAAATTGTTCCCTGTGAGCGTGGGCAGGCCCTGGCACAGGGTGCCCAGAGCAGCTGTGGCTGCCCTGGATCCCTGGCAGTGTCCAAGGCCAGGCTGGACAGCTTGGAGCAGCCTGGGACAGTGAGAGGTGTCCCTGCCCATGGCAGGGGTGGCACTGGATGAGCTTTAAAGCCAGGCCATTCTGTAGTTCCTAAAGGCACACTAAACCCTCTCGCAGCGGCGGGGCAGTGAGGGGCAGCGCCGGGACACACCGACCTTGCCGCCCGCCCCGGGGCAGCTCCGGGGCTCCACACGCGTGTCCCGCCTGCAGATCCTGCGACTGCGCCTGCGAGGCCAGGATGTCGATCTGCTCCAGGTCGTCCGCCGTGAAGTCATCACTGTCCCCGAAGGGGTCCACGATCCCTGTCACGACGCTCTTGGGGCGTTTGTGCGGGGGCAGGCCGCTCCGGAGCGCCGGCGGCGCGGCCGCAGCCCCGTTCTCGCCGCAGAGCGCGGCGCCGCTCCGCTTGCGCGGCCCCGGCGGCGCCGCCATAGCCGGACCGGGACCCTCGGGGCCCACACGCCGCGGGGCCGCCCCGGCCACGCCCCCCCGCGCGCGCTGCGCCGCCCGCCAATCGGCGCCGAGCGGTGGTTCCCG
>VYXF01006033.1:155235-172684 GCA_013397295.1 Polioptila caerulea | reverse complement strand
CCCCCCTCTCTCTGCGTCCCCCCTCTCTGCGTCCCCGCACCCCTCCCGCATCCCGCGGGGTCCGGCGGAGCGCAGCCCCGCGCAGAAGCTCCTCTTTGTTCCCTCCCGCAGAGCACTACAAGCACCACTGGTTCCCCCTGGTGCCCTCCAAGGGCTCCGGCTACCGCTGCATCAGGATCAACCATAAGATGGACCCCTTGATAGGGAAGGCGGCGGGGATGATCGGACTGAGCCACGAGAGGCTCTTCCAGCTCTTACCCAGCGAGTTAACGCTGTGGGTCGACCCCTTCGAAGTGTCCTATCGCATTGGTGAGGATGGGTCTATCTGTGTGCTGTACGAAAGCCCCCAGCCTGGGCGGAAGGTGGCCAAACAGCTGGAGAGCAGGACGAGCTGCAAGGAGGAGTGGAGAACTAGCCGGTCCAGCCCTTCCAAGAGTTACAACATGATGACGGTTTCTAGTTAAAAACAACTGTTCCCTGTGCGATGTTGTATGTACCCCAACCTCATGGTAAAGTTAGATGTAACTGAGCTTTTTTTGGTTTTAATTATTTTTTTCTTTCACCCTATAGTCGTTGAAGTCGTGGTAGTACTGCCAAATTCTTCGTGGCCAAGGGCTAAATGTATAAAGCAGTTCTTTACACTGCGTGTTCCTTTCTGGGTTGTGTCCTGTAAATGCACTGTACAGTCGGTGGATTGTTTTACACATTTATATTTTCCAAAAAGTTTTGCCTATTTGTAATAAAAAACAATATTGTAGCACTCTTTACAATCGATTTTAGTCAAAATTAGTACTTGTTAAAAAAAAAAAAATCTGTGATTTGCAGAGCAACAACACAAAGGGGAGTGGGAAATAGATCTAACAAACTGCACATAAATCTTTCCAGTGATTTGTCTGCACAGATTTCTCTCAGGGTCATTCAAGTTTGACTGTGAGGCACAAATCACAGAAATAACTCTTTATTTTTCCTTTTTCAAAGCATGCATTTATTTGAGGCCTGGCTTCCATCACACTCTAATACTTTAGCAAAAAGAAGTGGGGAATTAGTTGTCTTGTTATTTCTAGTTATGGGAGTAGAAAAAATAAAGACTTGCTTAAAATGCTTCTGACTTGTTTTGATGTTTTGTTTAGGGTTTGTGGTTTTGGGTTTTGTTTGTTTGTTTTTAATTATTATTATTTTATTTTTTTTCTCCCAGGCTTTTAACAGTGCTCTTAAAGCTTATTCTATCCATTTCTAATAATTGCAGAAAGCTTTGTCATTAAAGATGTGTAGCAGTGAACATCTGTATTTCAGATCACAACAAAACACTCAGTTTTGCTTGCTGGCTGCCTGTCTTCAACTGAATAACCTGTGTAGAGCTGGGTGAGTTTTTTGGTACTGAATGGAAGCAAAGGTAGTCTTCTAATATTTGATCTATTGCAAAAAAAAAAAAAAAATGCTTGAGTTTATAAGGTAATGGAGTTTGGGTTTAAAACTGCAACTTAGCACCGTGTAGGAAGCTCAAGTGAAAATCATTGTCCATGCTGTAACTACTTTGGCTTTTCTGGAAGGTAAATCCTGCTGTTTCTGGTTTTGGGTTCCTTATTTTTGTCAGAATCTCTAATACCCACTGGGTACAAGTTTTAGTGAAGGTATCAAATACAGTAGATTTGATGTATTAACAAAAGGTTGTGTTGCTGCTTTATGTGTTGATGTTGATATCCCAGCAAAGGGTTTAATTTACAGGTATTGTGATTCCTATTCTAAGAAGCAGTGGTTTCTAATTCAACCGTAGAAAGCTGCCTGGAATTGCTGATTTCTGTAGCCTGGTGTTGGAGCATGGTTGAACACTTGATGAAAGGGAGCTTTGTCTAATGTGAGTATGTCAGCGAAAAAACCCTCCTTGTGCTGTGTCAATAACATGGTAGAACATACTGTGAGGGAAGGGGCAAGTCTGGGCAAACTGGAAAGGGCAGAATTCCAGCTCACAAAGAGGTTTTTTCTTTGTTTGCCTTGGAAAAAGCTGTGGCTTGCTTCTTGCTGTTTGCTTATTATCTCGGAGGCAGGCTTGTCTAGTGGTATTTGTTTAATCTGGAGGAAATGCATAGTGCAATTTTCTTAGTAATTAAAACTCTGTAAATATTGATTGTGTGTTTCTAGTCTATCACTCCAATAAATAAGTTTCTGGGTTCCTTTAACAAATGGGTGTTAAAGGTCTGGTGGCAAATTGCCTTTTTATTAGATAAGATTGGAAATCGGTTCTCATGACATTGTTTTATCCTCTTGAGGAGGCAATAACACTTTCCTTTTCCTCTCTGATGAATATTCAGTGTGGGTAATCCTATTTCCTCAGGACCTCTAAGGGATGTATTTGACATATTTGTCAGTAATTGAACAGAATAACTTTAAATCTGCTAAGGGTGAGGTGCCTTCTTTGATTAAATTTAATTTGAAAGGTAATTGGCCTTGCTGCACATTATCCTAACAGCCCACTGGAAAAGATAGGTTTGAAGTCTTCAGCTTAACAGGAGGTTTTCCACAGGAGGAAACCCTTGAAGTGGAATTGAAGATGACTTGTGAGGCAGGATATGATTTGCAGCTGCTGGGTATGGTTTGAGGTGAGGGAGGGTACAGCAGGTTCTCCAGATGTTCTGTTCTTGCTTGCAAAGTGTCCATGTAAGAGCAGAGAAGAGCCTGGGTTAATCCAGCTCTGATGGATTCTGCTGCTTTTATTAATCCTGCCCTAAGCAATGGGATGTCTCAGATGTTATGTAATACCACATCTCCAGTATCCTATGCTCTCTGTAGGTTTGATGTCTGTCATTGACTGGGCAATTTAATGCAAATTAAGTTTTATATGTTCAAGCTACTGGCATAGAGTGGAAGTCACTCTGCAGACAAACAGGTGGGGGGCACTGGGGGAGTGGAACAAAACTCACTGAAGCAAAGAAAACACTTGAGCTGCAAGTACATATACAATACACTGTGATATCTGTGTCATATAGAACTGCATTCCATTGCTTTAAAAAATGTCAAAGACACCCTGACAGCACAAAAGCTGTTCTGAGGGAATAGAGTGCTCAGTAGTAAGCCAGGGAGGCTGTTGTTTGGAGGAGGTAAAGAAAATCAACTTTGTGTTTTCCCTGAAAGGTGATAAGTTTTGTGTTCTGCTGTTGCAACAAACAAAGCAAAATATTAACATCTTTAAAATGCTGTGCTTGTCACACAAGACTGACCACATCTCATCAGCTTTGGCTTAGAACAGACTGGTCTGGATTTTGCAGGAAGGATTATTGCATGCTGGCTGCCTTGAAGCAGTAAAAATACATGGAGAAGAATCAGTACATGCTTGTTTGGATGAGGATGGGTTAACTGTTGGATAACTAAAGCTGAAATAGAGGGAAGAAACCTGTGCATTTGCCTGTTTCTCCAGAATACTGCCTTGCTGCCAAATGAATTACATAACATTTGTCTGAGTGGTAAAATCCACCTGAGACAGAAGGTCTTGCTACAGCCTGACCACTTCTGTACAGTAATTATTGTGTATCACCCCCTTGGTTCATTAGTTGGACCTAAGAGCACAGAGATGAATGGTTTTGCTATGAGAACTTCAAGAGATAAAGGGTTTTGTCTGTACTTGTTTCAGATTCTATTACCTTTGGAGCTGGGTAAATTAAGAGATGAAATTTGGAGTGTTTAGGTTTAGTTTCTAACCACTGCTGTCCTTATTTCCTTATCCTCAAGATGAAAGGGTTTTCAATGTGTAGCACTTTACATTGCCATCAAATTAAGCCTTTTTTTTTTTTTTTTTTTTTTTTTTTTTTTTGTATTTAAAGGATTAAAAAGATTAAGCTTTTAAAGTTTGAGCATAAATAATTTTCTTTTATCTGGGATTTATACACATGCTTTCTGCCAACACTTGTTCTGTTTTTAATGTGTGCCTGGGAATGTGTTCCCAAGGAATGGGTGCAGTGAACCAGCCAATCCAGATCGCTCTGTTCCCACCACGATTTGCTGCTCACAGACAGTGCTGTGAGCTCCACTTCACTGAGAACAACGCAGAGGTCCTCACAGAATTGCTAAAATCATAAGGTCTTTCACTTAACTCGTTTTTATTTCCTGTAATGTGTTCTTCACTGTTATTTTGTCTAGAGTGCCACGTGTTTTAGGTGAAGTGCCTGGTAAAAAAGTCAATAATGAGTCTGATTGGTCACACAAAGGACAAATCCCAGGCTTGTTTAGTGGCTTTCTGTACGACTGGGTTGATTTGCATTAATGATATTGTTCTCCTTTGAATTATACTTTTATTAAGAAGTGAATTAATACCTGATAAATTAACCTTTTTCTTACATTTGATCCATGATTAAAAGTCTTGTAAGTCCTCTGCAATTATTAGTCAATTTTTTTTACATCAGGACACTTACTCTAGAGAAATTTTTCATTTGTTCCCACATGCACTGGAAATAGACATTGGGGTCCCACTGATATCCTAAGGTGGTTCTCTTGGGCATTTTTTAGACTTTGTGGTTATGTTTTTCCTTATGAAATCCTAAAATTTATTATTTTTATATTATCTGGTCTAGTCATAATTATATTTCCATTATTTCATTATCCTCTTGCAGTAAAGTTATCCACAGTACCAAATACAGGTAGGCAATGTTGACTGATCACTCCCAGCTTTTTGCTGATCCCTTTAGTAATTTTACCATTTTCCTTTTTTCAGAACTAGAATTCATTTAAGTGCTGATGTATCTTAAAAGCTCTTTACCTTTGTATAACTGGATTTCTTAGCTAGTTGAACCATGGATTTTGTGCTCACGTTTTTAGCTTTCTTCAATTTTTTTTTAACTTCCACAATCTGCACGTGTCAGCTTTTTTTTTTTCCCCTGTTTCACCTTGGTTTTCTTTAATTATGACTCTGAATTTGGATCTAATCTTCATTTCTGTCTCAGTGTAGCAGCACTCAGCCATCACTTTGTGTGATTCTCCAGGCTGATCCACGTTGCCATGGCACAGTGGAAAGATTTGTGTTCATGGGTAGTAGAGGTGTGCTGGTTCCTGACTAATAAGGTTGATACTTTTTATAAATTATTTTTCTCATGGTTCCAGAGTCACTCTTATAATATACATGCTATAGGAGCAATAGACTTATTTATTTTAATGGTTTTCTTGCTGGGGAGTGATTTTATTCCAGTGATAACAAGTGATATTTTGCTTTCTGTTTGAAGGCTGTGTAAAATTTTCATTGAGAAGTAAACTACTGATTTTAGCTTGTAATTTGGGTAACTTTGGGGGGCAATGTATTTTGAGATGGGATTGCATGGAAGGATCTTTCATCTGTTTGGGAGGTTCAGTTGCTCCTCATTTGCAATCAGCAGGACTATCAAAGTCTAGGAAGTGTCAGGAGACAATGAGAGGGCAAATTAAAGTGTGATTTGTGACCACCTTGGTACTATCACTGCTTTAAACTATTGGGCTCTGGGTTATTGATGGTGATATTTGCATAGCCTTGTTAGCTGTTATGTAATATCAGTTATTTTTCACAGTAGTTCTTAAAAATCCAAAGAAATAAAAGCTGGAAAAGACAATAAATGTCTGTTTAGCTAAACTAAACAGTAAATCAGTCTTAAGCTGCTGAAAGACAAAGCTGCAAATATCTCTCTTGATGAAATGACTTCAAAACAGAGTAGGAAGAAGAGATAGTAAATCACCAAAATGTTTGATTATGTTTCAAGCAAGCCTCTAGTGCTAAATAAAAACCCATCTTAGGGAAATAAGTTCATAATCCTGAAGATATGGCAAGTATGAAAGTTCATCTCTGAAACAAAACCCATTTTTAAAAGAAAAATGCATGTATAAGAGTAAATTCAGTCTTTGTAGAAGCTGTGATCCAACACATTTCAGTATGACCTTTTTAGAAGAGAAATTCTTATCAGCTTTATTTGTAGTTGAGCAGTAGTGAGTACAGTGAGCTAGATAAAGCAGTTTTTGGTGTAGAGCTGTTGTGCCTGCAAGATGAGTTTGGGATGAGTCAAGAGCCCAGTCATGCAAACTGGGCTTAAATTGATCATTTCAATGATCAGTTAGTGACTTTGACCTCAGATGCCCGATATTATTTGTGTAACTCCCAGGAAGCTGAAATAGAGGGAAGAGAAAATGAACAAACACACAAGAAACTGAGGAAAAAGCTAGGTTCTACCAGGAAATACTTCATGATCTGTCTGGGCCCTGGTTCTGGGTAGTCAGAAGAGAATGCTGCATAGAAGCAAGATTGTTGTATCTTCAAACTACTGAACTTAACTTCATTTTACACTGCGTGCCACCATGGAACTTGCTTTCCTCCACTGGGATGCTGAGGAGGGAAAGGAACCTGCCTGTTATTTATAAATATTTAGAAATACTTAGAAATTACATTACCAACAAGACCTAAACTTTATTTTGCATGCTGCATACAGCAAAATGCAAAATAAAGTTTGCATACAGGTGATTAAAATACTAATGAGAATTCCTAGTGTTTTAATATGAAATTCTACTTTATTAACTGTACATTTGTATGATATGAATATGCAGTCAACACTTTGCACTAGTCCCCTACATATTATTTATACAGCATCATTAGCATCAAAACAACCTTCTGTGAATGTTTCTGTTGCAAATGTGCAACCTGAGGGTGACATTTGCATAAAGACACATGTAGGTGTGATGGAAAAGAAGATAAACTACTGCAGTGCTTTGGCTTTTATATATTCTTGGGATGGATTGCTACAAAAGCTGACCCCTTGGACTTGCTTTATGTCACTCTGTGAATTTGAATTCTCAAGAATAAATGCAATCAGAATTCTCATAATATGTATGATGAGATAATGTTTTATTTAGGGCTCAAAATAATGTATTACTCATACAAATCCTCTCTTCTGGGAAGTATGCTGGGTTTTTTCTGTATATACCAGAGGTCACATCTCTCCTGACCACATGTGAAGGGATGATATGAGAGTTTTGGAAATGATTTTTTTCCTCTGGATAGGAAAAAGATGCACAAATGTGTTGGGAGAGGGTTATTTTGTCCTCTTTGCCTCACAGTGGGATAGGCTGATACTGAAACTATTGGGTGTTTTGATATGACTTGTGAGCTAATTTTTGAAGTGGTTGATGTGTGCATGCTAAGTCATCAATTAAGAGTAATTAAATATGTGCTTGAATTTAGTAGAAGTGCTGAACATTTGATGTGGAATTAGGCATTTTGATGGATGGAGGTTTTGCTGAACAAAATTAATTCACTGTTGTGAACTGTGATATTTATGCAACACTTGATTTTGTCATTAGTCTTGTCACTGATGTTTGGCTAATGTCTCTGACAGGCCTTTTTCAATGACTCAATGCTACTCTTTTAAAGTTGTTGCTTCTGTGGGAATCAGTGGAATTCCTCCTGTGTTTAGCATTAAAAGCCTTTTGGCTCAAGGCTGGATGAACACTTGCAGTGTTTAATTGAGCCCTGTGTTAGATCCATGGAGCTGCTCCCAATTGCTGAAGGATCAAATGGAGATTTAATTGTAGCTGAAACCTGAGCTCTCCTGTGAGTCACCTCAGCAGAAAGGAAAATAATTTGTCTGTGTTGTGTCACAACCATACGTGTGCACCACGTGGCTTTGATGGTGTATTCAGAGAACTTGTGTGAGTGACTTCCAAAACATTTCCTTTTCTTTCCACAAACCTTTAACATTGTTTCATTTTCTAAATGTCTTCTAAAACACTGGACATGGAACATCCCCAAAGGGCTTCATTTTAGCTGTGATTCAGAGGGGTCTGTCTCACTTTGTGCCTAGAAATCTGCAGAAAAGCACATACCAGTGCTTGCTGTGCTTTCCCCTTCCCTGCTTCCCTTTCAGAATCTTTCACATAATCTTCTCTCTAGATTTGTTAAACGTTTGCATCAATATGAAATGAAGAGGAATTAATGTTTGTTTATTGGCAGACACCACATCTTGACAATGAATTGGGACAGTAACCAGCACTGGATAAAAAGGGAAGGGAATCCAGTGCTTCCATGAGACATTTCTTTCCAGCCTTATTACACCTCCTGTTTTTGTACCAGACTGCCCAGTGTAACACTATATTGCAATGAGCCTTTTGTAGTCTGTTCTAAATGGCAGCAGTATTTTAAATGGCCTGGGAGCTCCTTTTGCAGAGAATTATCTGTCCCACTATCACTTCACAGGGAACTCTGCTTGGGAATACTGAGATCTGGTATTAGCTTTGTTATCTGTGTGTGGGCAAACAATTATACTTTTGGAAAAACTTACCTGTAATGTATTCAGCATATCAGATGGGATCTTAAGTACTACTTACTTTTTTTTTTTTTTTTTTTTTTTTCCATTATACCTTCTGCTAATCAGCTTTAGAATACTTGCAATTTTACAGCAGTTTTTTTCCTTTGATGGTTACTTCAGTATTTCTGAATATTGGATTTTTTTGGGTGACAGTGCTGGCTTATTGTTCTTTTTGTAACCTATCTCCTGGTGTGGGTAACTGTTTGTAAACTCAATATTTAATATGTTGCTCTGATGAATTATTTCCACTGTTTGAGGCACATAATTAAGCAAATTAAAGCTGGTGTCCCATTTTCAGCATCTCAGCTTTATGCCTTTTTACAGATAGTTTTATTCTTGTTTAAAAGTGCCAATGAAGCAGTACCCCTAAAATACATTGTTAAACTGTGACACCAGTAACTATTGTTCATTTATACTGTTGTCTCCTGTTTCATGCTTAATTTGCAATTTTTAACCCTTTTCTCCCCTGAGTATATGTTGATTGGCAACAAATCAGCATTTGTTTCTTTGTTTAAAAATCACTGAGTGTTGTTTATCCTCCCTTCTGTTCCCCTTAATTTGTAAGAACTGTTTTCACAGCGGAATCCGTGTGTGTGCAGCCAAACTGTTCTCTAGTTTTTTCCAATATTTTTCTTTCCTGCGTGTGCCATATCAGTGAGCTCTCTTGCCTCATTCCAGCAATGTTTTCCAGTAGCTGTTGAATGTTTTCCTTGTTTCAGAGGAATGGGACACCTGTCACCCAAGAGACACTGTGAAAGGCAGGTTACCATCACAGGCTGTAGGCCTGTGTTCTGACAAACATTTCAGTGTGCTGCAGAAAAACAGAGGAACTGAAAACCTTGTATGCAAAATCTAAAGCTAGTTGCCCTCTTTATAAAAATACAAGGCTGGGCTTTTTAATGATTAAGAGTCTTGGGATTTTTTTTCTACCCTCATGGTTTATTTATGGACCTGTTATTTGCATCTTTGCTTATGCTTTTTGGAAAACAGACAATTTTTACATATTTTTATGTCCACTTGGTGCCTTTGTGGCCAACTCCGTATAAAACCAAATATAAAAGCAGTAGGTCAGTGTTCTTTCTCTCATGTATTATATAAACTCCCCATTCACATAAAAGGGTTCCTGTACATTTGTTTTAATTGAAATGACTTATTAGTAACACTTCCTTTACTTTAGACATCCTGTTTGGAATGATTGCTTTAGGAAATTGGTGGCAGAGGAGTGGTTACTTTTCCTAAAGGTAAATATTTGTTAGAACCAAATATTCTAGTTTGTTTCTGCAAGTGTTAAAAACTAAAATATATGTGAAATCAAATGGATATTTTAAGTTGGCAGCAATGTGAAGGAGTGAGCCTGAAACTTTAATAGCAGGAGAGGACAACTCACTTTATATCAAGCACTGTTGTCCAAAAGGACAAGTATGATGCTTGTGAAACTTTACTGTCATTTCACTTTATTCCTAACATGTACATGGGTGTGCCTATTTTGAACATCTTGTGAATATCATCCAGATCTTGTAAAGCTTATCTATGTACAGAGATAACAAAAAACCTCTAAGCTACAACAGTTCTGTTGGAACATGGTACAACAAGAATGCTCCAGCAGGAAGGAAATTACAGCTCATTAAGTGCAGCATCTCTGATTATGCAATGAAGCCTCACTTCCCAAATCTCCTGCTAGTAAAAGGAAATTCCTGATAGATCAAGTTCTTTGTGTGGGGTTTTTTCCAGTGAGGTCCTTCCTCTGTCCCAGTGTTCCAGTGATCTCTTGTCTCAGTAAAGACATAATGCAGGAGCAAGATGATTTGGCATTTCACCAAAGCAGCCTAAAAAATATCCCCTGTGGGAAGAGCCCAGAGTGGTAAAAGGATACCTGTAGGCAGATGAGGGGAGTGGGGGCATGAGATGGACATGATGGAAAATACAAGGGAAATTCAGGCTTTTCTCAAAATTCAGAAGGGCCCTTGGGAAATCTTCACAGAGTGGAAGAAAATGCATTTGGGGGAAGGCTAAAAGCTTAGAGGATAAAATATCTATGTTTGTCCCTTATTCTGAATGATCATGGAGTGGTCCTTGAACAAGGATCTCCTAATAAATCTCTTTTCCACCTCTCAGGGGCACTGAGTGGTGCAGCAATGTTAGTGTATGTATAACTGTACAGAGAACAGGTAAGTTCTGGTTAGGCTGCTCCTTTTTTTGAGTAATTGCTGTGAGCAATTTCTGGTGAGCCAGATTTTGGCAGATAACATGGGTTTTCTTAAATGGCATTTTCTCTCTTTGAGTCTATCTTTGACACTAATCTCAAAAACCTCTTTACACAATTTTGGTTTAGTGCTGCGTCCTTGATAAAGAATACTTAGGGTAAGATTTTCACATCATGATAATTTATGTTCTAGGACTAAACTCTGAAAAATAATTTGCTTAAAAAAAGGCAGTTCAGGCTTAGGACCTTTGATATTGTGCATCTTTCTTGTATTATTTGTTTCTGTCTTCCTTTCTTCTATCTTTTGATTGCATCTTTACAACTGCCATCCTCAGTATCATTTTAAGTTTTTCTTTTGTCATTTTCCACTGACTTTGAACCTCTGCTGGTGCATTGAGACTAAAAAGACAGAAAAAAATACATCCTTAAGCTCAGGGTGACCTGTTATCCCATACTGTTTACTACTAATTTCTTCATTATTGTTTCAATGCTAAAGCTTTTTAATAAAAAGTTTAATAAGATAAATCAGTATATTTTTCAATAATTTTATTTCAGAAGTTTGTTTGGTTTTTTTAAAATTAACTTTTTGAACAAACAAGAAAAACTCAGCAGCAAAAATGTCCATCAAACATTTCTGTTTGAAACAAATAGTGCCTTGGAATAACTGATTTAGGAACACTATGAAGCTTCAGTAAAATTACAAGAAACTTAAATAATGGGAAGCTTTTGAACAGTCTCTTTAGATGTGCCTGTCTGTACTAACAACCAGGAGCCAGAAAGGAGATTCTGAGCTGCTCCTCTTACTGAATTATCTGGGATTTCTCAATCATATGAAGAGTGTGTGCAAATGGCTTTGCTACTGAAGAACAAACCACCCCAAACTTCAATCTTATAGATTTTATTCTCTGACATCTGAGAGATATACATGGAGACAGAAAAAAAAAAAAAAATGCACCTGGTAGTGTCTCCTTAAGCCAGCAGATGAGGCTGTTTCCTATTTTATAAATTTTGCAACACTGCAAACCCCTGGAAACCTGTAACTGCAATTAAATGCCTCTCTTCAGGTATGATTTGGTAAATGTAAATGCCTCTCCCCTGCCTTTCTTTTTTCTTCACTGCAACACAGTGTGACAGATTCTTAGACAGGTTCAGAACCAGCTATCAAGAAGATCCTCAAGGTAGATATTTTTAATCTATCAGTTCATGCCAGATGGATTTGTACCTTCCAAGGTGCCAAGCTTTGGGTGAGAAGGGGTTTCACTGCTTTTTAGGCCTGATGCTATTTTAATAAATGCAGAATTTAATCTAGGATTTATGCTCACTCATCTTACATTTAATTCCTTACTAAAAAGCTTGACTTGAGAGATGTGTGTGTGTGTGAATTTATCAATATCTTTATCTTTCTGTCACTGTTAGGAATAGTTCTTCTCCAAGCAACTTGGATTTTTCTTTTTCCTGGAAATCTACTGGAAAGGTGTGACATGAAACAGAAGCATAAATATGAGTAATGAGTATACAAGTGAGACACCATCATAAAGTTTTTTATTGCAAGGGATGTTACACTTGGCTTTGGCAGAAGATCAGTCAGAGAGATCCCATAATCACTTGTTAAGAATCCACTTCATTCCACCTTAATCAAGAGAGTTGTAGATTGTCACCTTTGAAATGGCTGTTTTAAATCAATAAAGTTTAGTGAAATGTGTTATCACTGATCCTCTGATAGTGCAGTTCCCTTCAATTCTCTTTTATAACCTGGGTAGATGGAGCAGTGTGGGCATGGGAGAACTCAAATACTTGTGTTTTTCCGGGGAAGAAAGGAAAAAACAATGCAAACTCCCCTGTCAGTAACAGCTCCTGCACTGCTGAATGAGCCATAGTTCTCTCTCCCAAAACGCTTCCTCATTGTTGTGCTCTCTGCTGCTTTTTCAGAGCACACCCAGAGATATCTGTTCCTTCTGTGTGTTTTCTCCTTTCCTTGGAAGGGCCCTGTGTGTTCACCCTGCCAGGAGGTTGTGTAGCTGCTCAAAGTGCAGTTTCATAACCAGCTTTATGTGGTCTGAGAGTGAGCTGGCAGCAGAATGGCAAATCCTGCACTCCTGGATGCTCTGGGATTGTTGCCATTCCTCCTCCAGTGATGGCTGGAGCACTTGTGTGGCTGTGCTGTGTGTCATGCTGCTCTGCTGAGTCAACTAAACAACGTTTTGGGGAGGAAAAAAAACCCCACCAGAGAAAGCTCGACCATTCATTTGATGAATAATCTGCTCTGAGGTGACTCATGGGTGTCCATGTGTCAAGGGCAATGTGAGAGAGACACGGGAATATATGGCCAGATTTGGAATGGAGAACAAGATCACCCTTTTGAGATTCCATAATGTTTATTTTGGTGTCTCTGCTTGGGAACTGCATGACATCTGTGTTTATGTATTGGAGATGACAGATAATGTGAGGTTTAGAATTTGAGATGGTGTCTCTTGGCTATTTATCAGTTCTGCTTATTGAGATCAATCATGACAATTCCAGTAAATTGGGTTCTTCAAGGGAGCTGGCTGGGGGGACATTAAATTTTATGATGCCATTTGTATACTGAGATCATTCCAAAATTATTAACGCTGCAGTCAATAAAATGTAGTATGTATGAATTGAAGGATCTCTATTTTTGAAAGTACTTATTAGCTATGCCAAGGAACATAAATCTGAATTTCTCAGTAAGTACAACAGAAACTGATGCCCAGTGTGTCTGTACCACTCCATATATTGCTGTTTGGTGTTCCCCATCTATTACAGTTGGGTGTTTCTGGGTATAAACTGAAATGTTAACATGTGACCAATTTACACCAATTAGTAAATTATCTTCAGGAGACCTTGTACTCGGTGAACTAAACATTCTAACGGGGAAGGCTTCAAGGTTTCCTACAGAAATGTCATCAAATGATGGTGGTTTAGCTGAAAACCAGGTTAATCTACATGTCCTCCTCCCTGTTTAAAGAGGTTCACACAGGTTCACTTGAGTCAAAAAGAAGTCGAGTGCTGTCCTTTAACCATTAACAGGTCCAAGGGCTGGGCACAAGGCTGGGCTATATTTGTGATAGGACACAATAAAGTGTTTTCCCAGAGCAGTTGCAAGCTGCCAGTGATGGTGAGCAAACAGTGTAACATTAACTGCAAGTACCTGCACAGAGGAGTGTTGGCCTGGCCTGAAAGTGCCACAAGCCCTGTGAGTTCTGCCCAAGCTGCAGAACTGCTCTGCTTTCACCTCTTTTTGGAAAGAGCATTTTGGTTTTTAGTTGCTGGTATGTCCTATAATACAAGGCAAGACCTAAATCCTTTCATCTTTCCTTCCTTGCCTGCAGATTAGAGCCTGTAAGAACAGACTTTAGGAGGTGCTTAGATGGGGTTGGTCTTGTTCCTTTCTGCCTTAATACCCTGTCAAAGCTACTAGGATTTCACCATAGTCTTTTGCTTTAATGACCTCCTACAGTTTATCTTCTTTCCCATGTATTTTCTCTTACCAGTCAAAAACATTCACCACAATGCTGTTTTTCAGTTGTTTGTGTTTTGGGTCATGTCTCACTGGTAAATAATTGTTTTTCTTTTCAACAAATGTACCGGCCTCCTCCTGTGTATAGGAAATGTTTTTTAATTGCCTTGTCTACGTGTAAAAAATATTGTCTGTCCTGGAAATTCTTTGGAGTTAGATATACAGTACAGAGTTCTTCTTTATGCTGTGTCTATAACTTTATAACTCCCTCAGACTGTATGCAGCAATTAAAGTTCTTGGCAATTATAGTGTCTGTTTATCCATATCTGTGGTAAGTTTGTGCAAGCTCTTATCTTCTAACAACACAGATGTGGCTTTATCTTCACGTAAAGTCACCTTTCTTGTTACTTACATCTTTATTCCTGAAGCCATGACTTCCTTCATTTCTGCAATATTTTACTGTGGTTCAACACACCACGTATGCTTTCCAAAAAAGCCACCAAATGACACACTCCAGTCCTTTCCAATACTTTTTTCTTTGCAGAGTCAGTGATTCTCAGTCAGTGTGAGATGGTGAGATGACAGATGGAGCATGAAATCTCCTGCATTTAGAGTATGTGTGTGAAATTATGTAGAAAAAACAGGGATTCAAGAAATAACAGTGGCGTGGAGCAGTGGTGTTGTCCTGATATGAGAAAAAAACAAAGCTTGAAAAGCTGAATGATGTGAGTTATGTAAGTATATTCTATTTCTGCTGATCTGAGTATAATAAAAGTATGAAACTCAATCCTATTTAAACATAATTCTGTGTTTTGAAACTGAAAATGGCGTAGTAGTTTAAGACAAATAGCAATAGTATTTTGTAGCACAGTTTCACTGTGGTATTGTCAAGTCCATTTAATATTTTTGGACTCGTTGCCTTGATTTTGTGATTCTGAAACCTGATTTCTCCAGGCAGATGTTTCTAGGTCACAGGAGAAGATCTTTTGTGTCATGATTACTCTTTTCATAAAGAACAAAATATCCTTTCTTTTATATAGAAGTCTTTTATTTTAGGAACCAAGGGAACTAAGATGTACCTATTATAGCAAAAATCCTTCTCATAAGCTTACAAGACCTTTGTATTATTGGCACCCAATTTTATCACGAGACTCAGGTAATGCTACTTTCTTCCCCTCAGATGTGGATTTAATGAGCTTTTTATAGCAAAGAATGTTTACATTGAATACTTGCCTGATACTTTTTTTTCCTCCTCAAAGTGAATAAGTGAACTGTGGACTGTTCTTACAATTTCATTCTCGTTCCCTGGTGAACTTGCAAATTGCAAAAATGGCAAATGAGAGAGTCCAGTGTTGATGGCTTCCTAACACCAAAGTATCCCGAGAGACAGGGATTGTGCCAGAAAGCACAGGGCAGTTACAGCACCCTGAGGAAAGGAGATTTCAGGCCTGAGGTGCTCTCCCGACTCCATGTGACACCAAAAAAAGATCTGCCGAGGGGTGCAGTGGGGGCTGGACAACTGAAGGTACTATTACATTATGCATTCCTGCTGCAGGTTTAAACTCATTTATTTCCATACTGAAATACCACCTGGCCATCTGCTGAGATCCCGGGTGCATTTTGCAGGTCACTGAGCTCTGTGCTCACAGACCTCAAGGCACCTAATTAAAACTCATCCAGGTATGTCCACACCAGCTGTAGTTACCCCTCCTGACAGGGGAATTCCAGTTAAGCAATACCTGAATGTCATTAATGGCACCAAAGCTTCTGATACTTAAGTTCAAGCACCTTGTGGATAATACCTGAAATGAGTCATAAGACCTGATAAAGCAGGGAGAAATAACACAAGTTAAATAGGCTTTTGTCCCTCCAGGTTTAAGTTTCACCAGTGTATTTTCAGAGCACCGCCTTAAATTGCCCAAGTGGTAGTTCTGCACCTTGGAATGCTGGAGGAAAAGGTGGAGAGGGAAGTGCCCTGCTAGAGAGGCCTAGGTAAAAATTTGGTGTCCTCGGTGTTGTTTACGTGTGCACTCAAACCTCCACTTTATTTTTAACTCAGTAGGTGTGCATTTTTCAGAACTATGGAAGTAGAGTTCCTTTTAAAATTGAGACAAATTAGTTTTGCCATTGCAAGACAATACATTGGTATTATTCCCCAGAGAATTTCTTGGTGTAAGCTTAGTAAGTGTTCAAATGCTATTTTCCTGAAGTACAGTTATTTTTTAATGAAAGTATCATAAATACCACAATCTTACAGTCCTGAGTGAAACTTCTTTATAACACTCTTAGAAGTCAGAATACTACAGTTAATTCTTGTATTTTAGGTATGCATTTCTAGTAACATAACATAAACTTTGCAGACACAGGTGGCAGAAACCTACTTTAAAAAAATCACTGTCATTATTTTCAATGCTATCAAATGGCCAAAGGAGCAAGAATTCCTTCTTCATGTAGGCATGTATAGTATGCTAAAAAAGGAAAAGTGATTATCAGTTAGTATTTTAGCACATACTTTGTTTAAACCCCATTTTTTTTTTAAGTTTAGTGAAATTGGATGATGTGTTTGTTGCACCACACACATTAAAAAAAAAGATCAATGACTCACTGCAGATTTATGCAAGTTTTATTTTCAGCTTTCTAGGTGCATCTTCTCCATATAAAAAGGCACAGTTTACTTTGACTTTCTTTTGAAAAGCTCCAATAGAGAGTCAAGTTTGGGTACTATCCAAATTATAAAAATGTTCATTATACAGAGGAAAGCTTCTGAGTGTTAATTACCTCCTTTTGTGTCAGCCTGGCCCGTGTCATGAAAAGCCTTGTGAGGAAACAGGAGAGAAAAGGGGGAATTTCAGAGAGCCCTTAGGGATTGTTTCAAAATGGTCAGTGAAGGGTACACTTCACTGCTTGTGGTCAAAACTCATAAAAATTCCTGGATTAAGCGTTCTAGAATTTAATCCTGTGATAGGGAGTTTGGACCTTTAGATTGTTTTCTATTTATCGTAAATCAGGTAAGTGTATATTCATACTTGGGAAAACAGCTTAATGTTTGATTTCTAAAGAATGTTACATAGATGTTAATCTTCCTGCTTGTAACATTGGGTATTTAAATGACCTTGTGTATTGGAGCATAAGGCCAATTCAACAGACACTGGACTGCAAGAGCAAACGTGTAGAATTCAAACCAGTGAACCTGGAAAGACATCAGAAGGGACTGCCCAGGGGGATGGCGGAGTCACTGGGGCTGACTGGAGGTGTTTAAGGAAAGACTGGATGTGGCACTTAGTGTCGGGTGTACCAGGCTGCAAGTTGGACTTGATGGTCTTGGAGGTCTTTTCCAGCCTAACTGATTTTGTGAAATGCAGTCCCAAAGGGGTCAAAACCTCTCCTGTTTTGGGTGTTGTTCCACGCGCAGAGCCGCTGCTGCGAGCTCATTTCCACACCTGAGCGTGTTGCACGGGCACC
>VYXF01006033.1:99239-151731 GCA_013397295.1 Polioptila caerulea | reverse complement strand
ACAGAATGTTCTTGATGATTCATAGATTAAAACTCAGCAAAGCCAGAATGATTAAATGTAGGGTTTTTGTAGAAAAAGATCTATAATAAGAGTTGAATCTTGAGAACAATTTAAAAAAATTATGTCTAAATCAATGACTGAAAATACTGGATTCTTTTAATATCTATTTTCTGTATTGTAAGTATGAATTAGATGTGAAGTATTAACAAATACCAAGCCTGAGAAAACGCTGGAAATCTCGTGGTGCTCTCCAAACTTTAGGAGGGGCACTTCAGTGGCTCTGGCTTTTTTCCCTTCTTTTCCTTTATATACAATACTATTTAAAAGCTATTTTTGGTGCAAGAAGAACGTGTATGGGGTTTTTTTGTGTCACATTTTAGCTTTGAAATAAGCAGTGTAGAAACTACTCAATTACTGGATGATGGGAATCAGGATAAATAATGGATTATTAGTGACGTAATTGTGATTATCTTTTAAGATGTGGAAAGTGAGGAAGTCAGCCAGTGATTCAGAATAGCTGCTGAGCCTGCCAGTTCTCTTTTTAACAAGATGCTAAAACTTTTAAGATAGAGTGAAAGTGAAATAGATGCAACTTTTCCTTTGTAGACAACTTTGAAACAATAAAGCTTACATTTGGGATCTTTGTGTCTACTGATGACAAAGTGTGGTAAACTTGAAGCCTATAAATACTATTTAGATGTTAATTGTATCTTTGTGCCTCTTAGGAACAGGACATACTTGCACCATTAATCATCGTTCTCGTGATCCGGTGTTAAGTTATTCTCAGGTTTGAATGGATCAGCAGCACAGCCAAGACATTTTGACTGTTCTTGCTTCATTCTGTAGCTTCCCAGTTCATGTTCTTTGTGCATCAGTGCCAGAGGAAGGGATAAGGATTTGGTGTTGGTGGGAGAGACACGAATGGATGCTCAGATACAAGGGAGAGGCCAGATTGGAACAGTGCATGTGCTTGTTGTTTCCATGTTCTGATGTGTAGTGGTGTTTTAAAATGTGGAGAGAAAGCTGGTCCCTACCTCTCTAAGTCTAAGCTTCTCTTTCTTGATTTTGGAAAATTTGAGAAGTTTTGTTTTTCAAACTTTAACAAAAAAGTGAATCCCCGTCCTTCTGGAAACGAGGACGTGAGCTCTCATGAAATGAGGTCTGGGGTGTTGTGTTTGAACTCCTGCTCTCTGCACTGCTCCTTGGAGTGCTGATAACAGCCCTGTGCAAGGTCATGCCTCCAGCACCCAGGGTGTGTGGGCTGGGGTGGGCAGCCTGGCTGGACACTCCTGTTCCTGCCTCTGAGGGCTGTGGCCGGGCTGGGGGTGGACAGTGAGGGCTGTAAGGCCCAAGGCATCACGGGGCACTCTCCTGTGCTTAAGGCTCTGCTCATTTCCTGGGGTCACTCCATTCGCTGTAGGTTGCCCTTTAGGACGTGAATGTAACGCATTGTTAATCCAGTCCAGCACCAAATTAAAAAGTTGGTCATGGAAAAGTCACATGCCCAACAAACAGATCTGCTGGCACTGAGGTGATAAGCCCCGGACACAGGCGACACGCAGCTGCTTTTCCAGTGTGTCCAGACAAAGCTTTGTCTGGCTGTGGGATGCTGGCATCCTATGGAACGTGCTCTGTTGTTTCCATGAGAGTGCTGTCAGTGCTTGCTGTGCTTTTTCCTCTTGCTGGTTATTAATCCTGCAGGATGTGACAGTGACGGGAGTCTTGCTGTGTGCTGAAATCATGGCAAGTGCATCTCTGCTCCTTATCCTTCCAGTGCAGGTTAAGGGTCCTGAGGCATGGCATGGGCTCCTTAACACACCCTTCTTACAGTGGTGGTTGTACAGAGTTACTGTAATTAGTTTGGCAGCATTTAGACAGTGATCCAGGGAATAAAGATGGAATGCCTGCCGAGCATTCCCAGTTCCCACTGTTGTCACTGGAGCCCTGTGCTTGCTTGCTTGATGAGCACTCAAACTTCTGCTTTCATGAATTTTTAAAGTTTCAGTTCTGGAGAATCTAAAGTTCCAGATGATGTACAGAACTATGGTACAAATTTCTCTGGTGATCAAGCTTTTCCTTTTGGTTTTTACTGAAGCTGCGACTGAATTAATCCAAATTAAAACTGAATTGTGGTCGAAAGGGCTTTGTGTAGTCTTGCAGTCTGCTGAAGTGCTAGAATGATCAGACAACTTTTCTACCTCATGATTCTAGTGTGAAATACATCTGGTAACTCCGAGGTGTTGGTGAGACATTTGTACTGCAGAAGATATGGCTCCACAAACCCCCAGCCAAGCACCATTGCAGCCAGCCAGGTGGTTTAGAAAGGAGATTTTAGTGAAGAGTCTCTCCTTCTGCTTCAAATTTGGCCTTAAATTTAAAAAGAGAGCTCAGCAGTGCTTTCCCTCCTCCTCCCTGCTCATGGGCAGTAGGGAGGGTTCAGAGGAACTGCTGCAGAACAGTTATCTCCTGGTAAGCTGTTGTGTCTTTCTGCAGTGCCTATCCTTGATTTTTCAGAAGTGAGCTGGAAATCCTCCTTTGGAGTTCTGCACTTGAATCAGTTGTTTGCTCTTATGGGACACGTAACACTTCATTTAAAAAGGCTTCAGTAGATGTTTGTAGAAAGTAGTGTAAGCAACTGTAGGCATAATAACTTGGATTTCCTTCTGCTGTTGAAACATGTGCTTTTGAAGTCTGCAGTGGTTGCTTTATGACATGAAGTATGTTCACTCCTCCTGGCCTCTGTTTCACTTCTTGTGTGTTGGGATATTGTGGTAACCAAAAACCTAATTTTGAAATACGTTTGGACATTAAACTTGTGTTTCAGGGTGAGTATAGGGAAGTGGAAAATAGTAGGTTTTTTCCCTCAGCTTGTTTTTTATTCAGTGAGATGGTCTAGAACAACCTTGGCCTGTGATTGTAAAAGGTTGTGGTTTATGGCTGCAGGTGCCTGGGGTTATTAATGTTCATCTCCTTCATGTCTTGGAATGTTAGCAGCTCCAGCAGATACCTTTGGGTTTTGGTACAGGACTTAGTAAATGCATTAACCATCTCCAGAGCATCTGTGAGCCTACAAGTAGGAAAAGGGAAAGGAGGAGATGGAGAAGGTAAGTGGAGTGTAGCTAAGGCATCTGAGTGAGGGAGTCAAGCCAAGTAATCAGACTCACAGAAGATTCTCAAAATTGGTGCCTGTAGTTAACAAATAATATGTCTCTTCTCTGTGATATTTATTTTCCCTTCAAGACCTGTGGTAAGGATGGAGGGTGTCCCAGTGCTGCTTTAGAAGCATCCTTCCCAATCCTTGTGCAGACTGCAGGGCACTGTAGTGAGGAGAGGTGCAGGGAGAGAGGGGTATTTTGTGTTTTAGCAGCACTCTCTGCTGTCACTCCATCTGTAGCTGCTTCTGCTGGCACCTGCATTTTGGTGGCTGCAAAACATGTGAAGGATGTAATTTTCTGCATAGAGGGAGAGGGATTTGATTTGTGATATTAAAATAACTCTGAGAAGGGGCTTTGTGTCAAATTAGGATAGATAATTGTTCCTCATAGTGCCTTTGCATTATGAGATAGTTTTCCTGTGGCTGGTTGTTTTGTTTATAAGAATAATGACAAGTTCAGTTCTGTTCAGTTCTGTCAATAAACTTGAGGAGAGGGCAGGGTTGTATGTTTAGACAAAAGAGTGTTGCTGAAAGAGTGGAAAGCTTCTGGTTGGACTGACTTAGTTATCTGCAGCTTTCCTCTGGTCTTTTTGGGCAGAAAGGGATGATGCTGATGATTTATTGCTGTCTCATTGAGAGAATCTTCTTAAGGTGCTTTTTCTGATGGTGTCATTTTGTACAAGTCCCTGAACTTGTGGGGCCTGTTTCTTATATTGTGTTTGTGTAAGTACTGATGTCCCCCAAACTTCCAAGTTGTTCCTGAGAAATTCCAGATCCCTGACTATAAAGGGAATTTTTTTACAGTTGGGTTCTGTTTTCTGTTCAGTTGTGTTCTGATTGTTTTGGTTTTTTCATTAATGTCTATGAATGTCTTGATTTCATGGAAATATAGAACAGGCTGCTGATTCCTGTATTAAAGAATCTTCAATTAGGGACATTTTGCTGTTCTTGTAGTTATAAATACAAGAGCTTATTATTAATGGCCTTCTCTGAATATTGCTTTGGTTTAAGATATGGCCACATTCTGGTCTCTTGGTTCTTTTACAGAAACATATTACTGGAAAAGGTAAAATGCAACTTGTATTTGTTGAATGGTAATTTGACTGATGGGAAAGGCATAGTTTTGGTAAGACTTGAAGTTAAACATTTTTATCTCCTTGATGAGATTCTCCTATTTACATTCCAAACCTGTGCTGGTTCCTGCTTCTGATGGATTTGACAATCATGTAATGTAGGGAGGAGTTCTGCATCTGATTCTGTAGAACTTGCTGCCTCTTCTGTTTTTTGGAAATAATCTTTTGTGTGTGTGTGTATGTGGTTGGGTTTTTTTTGTTTTGTTTTTTTGTTTTTGTTTTTTTTAATTTCATAGGGCATTTCTTTGACCTGGCTTCTCCAGCATTGTGTTTTGTTTGTTTGTTTTTTTTTGAGTGTCTGCATATTTCAGCAGTGTCTAACCCTAAATATTGTTTCACAAAACCCCCACACCTGCGCACCTTTTGCCTACTTAGACACAAAGGACAGGCAGACAGTTTGTAACTGCTTTTGATTTTTAAAAATTTAATTTACTTATTGTAAACAAGTAGAGGAGCTTCTTCCCAAATTGACTGAAGCAGCTATGAAAACCAGTTGAAAAAGCCAAGTATGTGATCAGGGTGTGTCATCAGTGAAAAAGAACGGAGGAGATTCCTGTCTGGCTGTGAACAACAGTGAAGGTTTTACAAACAGAGGGCAATCACCAGTTTGAGCTGGACCTCGGGAACCTTTGTGACACCTGCATAAACTGTAGGATTCCTTGCATCGACCTTGCCTAATTGGTATTTAGATACACATCTATGGTCAGTGGATGAATAAAGGACAGTTTTGTATTTGTTTGTATTTAGTTCTTTGGCTAAACAGGTAAAAGTGTGACTGTTGATGCCATAACTAATTGAATTAACTCTACTTGAGTACCATCTACAAAGCTTTTACTGTAAACAAAGAATTAAAAGTTCAAAGTACTTCCAGTTCTGTGAATTAGCTGTGAAGCTTTTCATTGACACACACTTCCCCTTGTTATTAGGTTGAGTCAACGTCAAGGAATTTTAATTCTGTATTGGGATTTCAATTCCATGTTGCAGCAGTAGTTAAATTTAAAATTTTCTAGTGTTTACCAGGTTTCTGCACTGAAAGGATGCTCTGAATGCAGAGCAGTTTGGTGTCTTCAGTGAAGTGAAAGGGAAGGTGCACTGGGTAGCAGGGCTGGATGTAGGGAGGAGAGTGAGCAGAAAGCCAGCAATTAAAACTTTTCTTATATGAGTGCCTTAAGTTTTGTAGATGCTGATGGGAAATCCCAGCATGTGTGTGGATGGAGATGGGAGACAGAAGCTCAGTGTTCTGACACCAATCCTATGACAGTGTTCCTTTAACTGCTGCAGCAGCAGCACCTCTCTCCTCCCTGCAGAATACTTGTTTCAGAGGTCCTGTCTTTTGCTCATAATGAGTGTTGGAGCAGACTTGTCTTTTGGTCACCTTCCTTGGAAATTCAAACTCTACTTTGAGTCTATTTTTTTCTTTTTTGTGTGACTTTTGAGAATGCTGAGAGCTATATCCAGTGAAAATGTAAAACAAATCCCAGTTTTGCAGTCAAGCTCAGGAGGTCATTAGCCTTGATTAAAAATGATCTTTTTTTTTTCCTGGTTGGGTTCAGAGTTCCTTTTGCAGCTGAGGTCAAGTTGTTATCTTAAGATTTCTTTTGTGTCTGTTACAAGTGTTTGTAATGCAGTGATGGAGTTTCTGTGCCTTTCCTGTGCTGCTCCTGTGCCTGCCCTCAGCTGACAGCGGCCAGCCGTGGGTTGGTTGCTTTGGATAAAGCAGCCTGGCTGACCCAAAGCTGTGTAGGAGTGCTCAGGCTAAGAGCCTGCTTTATTCACTCTTGTTCTTTTTCCCTCACAGCTTCTCAGTGGCTGTTCCTTTTGCCTCAGTGAATTTCTCTGTGACAAGGAAGAGAGTGTCAAGGAGGTATTCTGAACTGTCCTCCCTGACCTGCTTTTACTCGGGAAGGAACGGAGGCACTGGATTCTACATGAGCACAAGGCTTGCTCAAGTGCCTTCTGTCTAACTTGTTCTGGCTGCTGAGAATTGTTCACTTGTTCTGACTGTCCATGTAATTATTTAACTTCATTCTAATCCCTCTTACTGGTTTGACTCTTGTTTTTCCTCCCCCCATTAATAATTTCCTGGAACGCCTGGTTTCCCCAGCATAACATCAGATGACTTGGCAGCCTCGTGCTGGGAAGTGTGTATTGCTGAGAGAGGGGGCTTGAGGGCAGCTTCAAGAGAGGAAGCTTAGCACGTGTTTTGATGTTCTGATTGGTACAGCTCACCTGTTTGACAGATGCACGAGGTATTTGATACACTTTTAAATGTTAAGGGCCGTTTTTTCCTTGTGTTTCACAGCAAGGACGTCAGGGCCGTGTGCTGTGCTACCCAGGCAGTGCTGATGCACACTGAGAGCCAGGCATCAATGGGTTTATTCATCCTGTTCTCTCTCTGGTATGTGATTCCACCCTGTACCAGCGGGTGTATCACTTGAAATCATTTCAGGTGCTCTGATTAGCTGGTTTGGCTGAAGGGCAGACATTTCCTTCTCACTCTGGCAGAGTGCAATCATTAAATTCTCTTGGAATTGGTACCATCTGTGTATTGCAAGGTTATAGAAGCTTAGCTATAAAGTGAAACCTGAGGTAGTGCCTGACTGTCATGGGAATCAAGATCATAACCAAGCAGAAAAAAAACAAACCTGGAATGAGCACCTGAAGTCTGATGCCAGCTGTGAGCTCTGTGCTAAAGAAAACAAGTATCATGGGGGGCTTGCTTTCAAATAATGGCTTGCCATATTGAATGGTGTCAAGCCAGATGCCATGTCAGAAATCCTTTATTCATGTTAAGAAATAAAACCATTGTTCTTCAAGGACTCCTGTGCTAAATAAAAGAGTATTGTTCTGATTTCTGAATGCTTCTTTGCACTATGTGTGAGCAATTGCTAAACTTCCTCCATACTGACAGGAAACGTAGCTTTCCTCACTTTGTTTTGTGTGGTCTTATCCACCTTATGTGGAACAAAACTGAGTTGGAAAACAATTGTGTGTGGTATATTACCAGTGTGTTTCATTCAAAAGCTGCAAAATTTTCCAAAAGTTAGTTTGTTACCATCTCTCATAACCCTTCACATTGCACAGCACACTGACCCTGGATGAGGACACAAAATGTCTTGTGTTGAGTATCATGAAGGTAAGCTTTGGCTGAAGTGCCTGGGCAGTGTGGTGGGCATATTTTCACTGAGTTCTATCATTTCTCAGAAGGAGGAACTCTCCCTGTCACTGTCCTTTCTGAGATGTGAGGATAACACTTTTGTCCATTTTCCTCCTTCACAGAAACTGTATTTTCTGAAAAGGAAACCATTGTTTTCTGTTCAAATCTCTCAAACTAGAATTGGAGGGTTTGTGGGATGTATATTTGGAATAAAAAAGAATAATTTTTTTAGTTGACAAATACTGCATGCAGCTGCAGTGTGCTACTGCAGGAATAGCTTAATATCAGCTAAACAATTCCATAGTTCATGTTGAGTACCTTTGGAACTGTCAATAATCAGTATTTACATATCACTGTGTTCAGTTTGTCTCCCTCCCTTAGGCTGAAAATTAGAATGTTCTTTCTGTAGGTGTCATTGCTGTAGGTTGCTGTAAACCCACAATGATTCGGTGGCACTGAATAACCACGGTGGTAGGTCTGGCATCCCTAGAGCTGTGTTTGTTAAGTTGTTGGTAGCTCTTCAGGACCAGCAAAACAGTGAATTAAATAACCAGTTATAAAGAAATCCAGCATCTTTACAGACACGATTTTGTCTAAAAGTATTTGACTTGGTATCTTCTTCTCCTTTAGCAGTGGTTGTTGGTGGTGTGTGAATTTAGTTGCAAAAAATAGCAGAGTAAGAATTGTGGAGAAGATTTGTTTGAGAGTGCTTCACCCCATGTTTATAATTGGAAACTTGTGACTTTTATATGCCCAACTTTAAAAGAAAGATGGATTTTCTTAATCTGTTTCTGTATTGTGTGTCTTTTTAAGCAACAGGTAGGTAACTTTGTCATGTAAAATTGAACATAGTGCCTGCAAAAATACTGGTGAGTTTTTAGATGCCAGAATTTATGAGGGGGCATTGAGTGAGAGAGATGATGGGTGTGGGAAGGGAGGTGGAGTTCCTTTTGGGACTTAAAAAGTTGTTTTTCAGAGTCTTGTTTTCTACCAGTTGGTCTTGCATACGTGAGCACAAGTTGGGGATCAAGGAGATGAGAATCTTTTCCAGTTGTGGAAGGAGATGTCAGAGCGGTGCTTTGCCTCCAGACAAAAGCAGTTAATGTGTGCCGCTTAGAATAATAATAGAGTAATAACAAATGACGTGAACACGCTTATTTGGAAAAGGAGAAGCTGATGTTTCCCAGGCTTTGTGTTTGGACAGGCTCATTCTTTGTATTTTTGTACAGAAACTCTTTTTAAACCCGCGTGAGCAGAGGTGGTAAGAGCAGAAGGAAAATACACATCTTTCTGTATATCTAAGCAATTTTACCAGCAGTTGAGCTAGTTTTAATTGTTCCTATTTCTTTCACTGCCACCAACTCTTGTCTGGATTTTTGTTACTAATGTAGCAAGAGACCTGAAAAAAATCTCCGTGATGCAAACGAGGTTGCTCCCTGAAGGGGAATATCAAGATTAAAGATTTGCCGTTGAACTTCTAAAAACTCCCCAGTTCAGGAGGCCTGCATTTTCTGACAGTGAGGTCATAGAATAAGGTCGGTATCAAACACCAAGCTGGACAGAGACAAATGTCAGCTTTTATCCTGCTTTCGTAATGCTACTGCCTAATCCCGAGTACCTGGATTGATGCCAGTCATCTTCTGGCCGAACTACCAAGGATTACTTTATTTTTTGGATTTTAATGAGTAAGATTAATATAATAGCTGTAGTAACTGCTCCAGAGAATAACAATTCTTACAAAGAAGCTTTTGGGGACCAAGCCTAGGACACTGTTTTTTTTCTCCCAGGACGCAGGAGAGCAAGAGCTGTGTGTACACATCCCGCTGGTTCTGTGATGCCACCGATTTTGAGTATTTTCACAGCTCCTCCCACAGCTCCTTCTCTCCTTGTTGGCAATCCTTAACTTTCTTCTGCTCTAACCCCAACAATTGCTTGGCGATGGGGTGCTAAAGAAGTGTTTGCCTTTCTTGGTGGGGCTGTAAACTGTAGGACTCCAAACGCTGTGGCTTGGGATCGAGCTCTTCCAGAACACTTCTGGTTACATCAGCTTGGGCCCAGCGCTCGTGGATGTGTTCTCAGAGACAAAAGTTTTGGTGTCCTTGTTGCTAGTGTTTGTTTCCAGTTTTCCATGACAATTGGAAATGGTTGTTGTTGTAGCCCTAGTACGGTCCTGGAGCCACTAAGAACATTATCTGCCATCAAGCTGCTCTGCTCTCATGTGAGAGTTGTCCTTAAATTCCTTGTTTGAGAGTAAGAGCAGTCGTGTGTGATGTTCTGATGGGTTGGTTATTTTTAGTCTTTTGTCACTACATGTAGACTGAACATACGCAGGGATTAAACAAAAAATTGTAGAGAATTCTTCCTTTGAATTCATTATTTTTCTAACTTAACTTACATCCAAAGATATGAAGCCTTTTAATGTTTTATGTGTTACATTTGCCTACATCTGTGCAATGTTTCTTTTTTTCCCCTTCTGCTTGCAGTCTGCTTTTTTCATCTTTTTATCTCTCTGGGCTTGTTACCCAGCTAACTAAATACTCTGGTGGTGATAGTGCCTCGATGGAAGTGGTGCTAGGCACCTCTGCAAGCCCTTCCACTGCTGGTGGAGAAGGAAATTTTGGGAGCATTAGGATGTAGCTGATCTCATTCTCAAGGTGCTAAGGAGTGATGCCGACCTCTTGAGGAATCCTTTCCCTTTGGGATTTGGGTCATTCTCGTGCATGCAGATAAGTATGGCACATATTTGGTGTTCAATCTGTAAATATAAAAAAATTGAAGGCATTTTAAGATAACTGACAAAAAACCTCATGGCAACAACCACCCACAATATTTCCAAGTAAAGAATAAGCCAAGTGAATCAGAAATGCAACAGCATGAAAAATGTGGGCCAATATTTTTGGTGGTGATACTTCTGAAGCAGTTGGCATCTGTGACATCTGATGGGTTCACCTTGGTGCTGTGGAATTGGTATGGAAATGCACAAAGGGATGGATCTAGCTGGAAACTTGCCTCAAAATAGGAAAGAAGTGATTTGGGAGTTTTTCTTTTTAAAGTTTGGATTTGGGGTGGGTTTTTGTTTGTTTGCTGTTTTTTTTTTATTTTTGTGGTTTTTAAAAAATTTATTTCCTCTAATCACCTAATAGCCTTACTAAAATGTAATGTGGGCTGGCTGCTTTAAGGACATCTGTGCAGTTTTGTTTGTACAGTGCTGCGTTTCCTTTTGACATCTTTAGACCAGCAATATGTTCTTCTTTTGCCACATGCAGTTTTGGTCATTTTGCCAAATCAGAAATGACTTACTGATGATCAAATACTGTCCTGAGTTCTGTGAGAGCAAATCAGGTTTTCCAGAGCACTGGTTGGAATCTTGGCTGGGAACTGATTAAAAGATGAATATCTACAGTAGCCTTGAAAGATTACAGAATCATGTTTCTGAATGGATTAGAAGTGATAATCAGATCACTCCGTCACTGATCCACTTACTTATGAATAATTAAAGCAGGAGATCCAAGTGGCTGAAACACTGAGAAGAACACCCTGCACACAGAGGCTCATCAGGCCTGGGCTCTGTTCCCCAGGGCATAATGAGAGGGAGGATGTGTCCCCAGGAATCCTTTCAAATCCAGGTGACTGTAATTACCACTCTGGTGCTATCCTGTTTGCTGCTGGGACACTTATCTTGCAGGACAAATCAAATTAACAGCAAAGTATCCTTTTATGTGAGAGTGTGTTCCAGATGTGAGTGAATAATGAAATTTATGGTGGCGTGAGGCTTTTTAGATCTGGAAGGGGCCTTGTCTGGGTTTCAGTGGCAAGGTCTGAACCTGGACCTTGTTTTGTTATTGTTTTGGATGGCACGTTGTCATTAGTCTTGCTTGCTTCCTCTTTCTCTCCATGTTTGTAATTAAAGATATTTGCAGCTCCCTCCCTCAGCCTATGCAGAAACAGCTTTCAGCTCTGAAATGTGGAATTGATCTGGTGCTGTCATGCTATGGGAAGTTTTTTAATGGCAAATAATTTGGAAGGGGAAAAGCTTGGATTCCATAAACCTGAAGTGCAGCTGGGACATTTTGTCTGCATTGCCTTTGTCAGAGAATCTGAGTATACTTCTGTGGTAGTGCTTTAAATGGAATGTAATCCTTTTTGGTGTGTCCTGGAAAGGCCCAAATGGAGACAGACTGTTTGTGTCCACCTTCTGTGGTACTCCCATTGTACCTGAACAGGCTGAACTACGTCAGTGAGAGTAAATATCTCTAGGATCAGATATTTAGGCAGAGCAGAGGCTGGGCTGTGTGTTGCCTTCTAAGGCTTGCAGGTTCCTTAACACCTTGTCAGGCTTTGATTTTAGTATGTGAAGTCTCAAGCTTCATGAATTGTTACAAAACTGATAAAAATGGTTAAAATTACAAAAATTTGTAGTTTTTCTATGGTTTTAAGGCAAAATATTTGGAAACCTGCTATATTTGTTCCTGTTTTGTGTATTTACTCTTCAGAAATTTATTTCTAAGTAGGAGGGTTTAGTTAGTGTTAAGTTCAGCTGTCTAGCTGCTGCAGGTAACTGGTAAGTGTCTCCTTAAGAACTTGTAATGCTGTGCTGATATTTTAAGTGGAGTGGGCCTGGTCCCTTTTGGGGAGCTTTGGTGCACAGATGCCAGGGTGGGGGTGTTTGTGGTTCCATATGAGCTTTCCCAGATTTTCAGGGCAGTGCTGTAAGCTAAGGGAGCATTTCCCTGGTGCGCTTGGTGGCTGGAAATGCAGAGTGGCCGCCTCCTTAAACTGATGGCAGAGCTGGCAGCAGACATTGCTGTGTTTGATTTCAGCTGGTGTATTTGATTTCAAGTTGAGTGAAATAACCATCTAAAATGTGCTTGTCTGTTTTTTTTCTTCCCCCCCTTAATTTCTCAGAGAGGTAGGTTGGGGATCAGACAATTGTACATAAATGCTAATCAAACCCTATTCTTGCCTGTTTCCCTCCAGCGCTGTGTGGTGCTGCGGTTTCTGAAGTTCCCCCCCAACCAGAATAAGGTAAGATTGAAACATGTCCTGTTGCTGAATGCCCTTGGGTAAGCTAATAGCCAGCATGAGGAGAAACAAGAAACCTGTGAAAGAGCTGTGACTGGCAGGAGTAAGAACAAATGCACGTTTTGAAATGTGCTTGTGTTTCAGGGGGTTTGGCAACAGGAGGAAACCTGAGGTTGTCTTATGTAACTGGGCTGGTGTGAGTGCTGATAGCAAGAGCTCTGTGTGAGGCTGCCATGTGGCAGAGGGCAGAGCTCTGTAAATGTTCCATATCCACCTGTGGGAGCACAGGGATGCTGAGGAAGAAAGGAGATTTCCTGGCTGGTGGCACAGAACTGGTGTCGTGGTCAAAGTCTGCTGCTGACCACCTGTTCAGTGGCTAAAAAGCCATGGAACCTGAACAAACACGTGAAATGTTCACAGAATACCCTTTGTCAGTGAGTGATTTTAGTGTCCTGTCTGTACAAAGAGAGCATGGCAGGATATAACCTCCCAGTTTCTTCGATGGTACAATAAGGTTTGCCTGCTCAAGAAGGAACTGCAGTGAGTTACTTTAGATTTCTTTAAACAGGGATAAAAAATGATCAAAAACCAAAGGTGAAGCATAAACACAGCGTTCCAAGGAAGAAAAATAAGAAAAGAGGGCACGAGGTTTAAATTCTTCATTTCCTGAAGCGTGAGAGGAGTCTTTAGGGTGTGTCACCTGAGAGATACAGGGAATGGCTTGAGAGACAGCAGCTCCTGAACCATGGCTTTGTGAGGCACAGAGACACAGTGACAGGTTGTTCTGATGAGGGAAATACAAAAAGCACTGGGGCTCTACTGAGAACTGGTCTGTGTGCTTAATTTTAGGAAAAAGAAACAAGGATGAATGTAAAGTAAACATCTAGAAAAAGGGCATTTTATTGCTTTAAATCAGGAAGATGAATGTGAAAAGCACTCAGTTCAACAGGGGACGGGAGAGGTTGCTAGAGGAAGGCAAAATTAGTGAACACAGCATATGTATGAGTTATTTGGTGGTCTTTCTGCTACTATGTAACTTGAAAAAAGGTCTGGTAAAGCCAAAGCATGATTCACGTCAATTTTTGAGCTACTTATATTGACAGGTTTTCAAAAATGGATCTTGTGCTTCTGTAGCAGCCAAGATAATAATGTTTAATGTGAACAAGAACAGTGATGAGTCCAGTGCATCACAAGAAAGGAAACTGCTTATCTCAATTTTTAGTATAGCAGGAGAGGAGTAGACCACAGCTTTACTGAAAAGTCAGCCTGTTGCAGTTTGTTTAAGAAAACAGAGCACTGAGAAGCTGCCCCTTATCCTTTTTTTTGGTGTTTTTTTTTTAGTTGTTTAAGTTCAAAGAGATTGTTGCATTGTCAATTTTTAAAAAACAATTAGTAAGTATGAGAAACTCACAAAGGAAGGCAGAAAGTGACTTTCAGTTACCCACCACAGCACATTCCAGTGTTGCATTTTGGGGAGAGCTGGCTCCAGTGTTCTGTGTTTGCCTTGCATTGGGAGTGTGTGGACTTGGTGATGCACAATTCCCTCTAAATAGGTTTTGTAATTTGGATACATTTACTTGTTCTGGTGATTGATTTTTTTTAAAGGACCATTTTTTCTTGGAGCAGAACAGAATAAATATTTTACCATCAGATCAGTAAACAAATCCTGCAGAATCAGAGTTTTGTGATGAACTTGCACATAGCAACAATGACAGGGAAATTATTTTTTTAGGAGTAATCTGTATTCCTGACTTAAGCAAGTTGAGTTAGGCTCTGAAGTGTTTTGTGTCTGTGCATGACATCACAGGTCATCCAAGGAAAACAATGCTGAAGGAAGCAGTTCAAGCAAAATATTTTCTAGTAATACACTGAAATTTAGATGTGAACAAATAGGTCTCAGTCTCTTCTGCTTAACTCCTTTGGGAAAGGTGAAGAAGTCTGGGTGCTGCTTTGTATTTTTAATTATGAGTTTGGGATTAGATAATCCAGTAGTTGAACAAGGTGTTACTGTTGTGAATTGTAACCTTATTGTTATGATTGGAAAATACTCAATAATGTAACTGTGGGGCTTCCATTGCTTGAATAGAAAGTCAAATGTCAGGCCTCATGGAATGCTTTTAATTGCATATTGCTATTTTAATATATGATCTTCCTCATGAAAGAATTTAAAAAAATAATTGTATGAAGCCTATTTGAGTTTTGCCTATTTGAGCTGGCAGTAATGATGGATCCTTCAAAAGCTTTACATCTTAGTGGTTTTTGATGTTAAAAGGTGATGCTCAAGTAGCCTGTTGGTAATTTTTTGTTTCATTTAGATATATCAAATATACTTGCTCTTAAAAGATGTTTTAAGCTTCATTTATAATTTTATGGTTGTATTGATCTTTCTAACTGGTGAGTCTTTCCATGCAGTAAAAGGGCAGCAGTAAATTTTTATGAAATGCTTCTTTCTCAGTCTGTGAGTCTGTGTATATATGTTAAAAAACCCTAATCAAACAAAACACAAACCTGTGGGTGCTGTGTGCATCAGCAAACCAGGTCAGAACCATCTGTAAATGTGAGTTAGCTGAGATTTCTGTTTCTGATGAGATGATGTCGTGTTCCTTCTCACCATTCTGGATTTGTACAAGTTAAAGAAGGGGCTGTGTTGTTATTTATGATTAGTGCTGCATGTGGTCTTTCCTTCTTTCTCTTGGCTATGTCAGTGCCGGGGTGTTGTCCTCTGGTATTTTATTTCCTCTTACTCTGCTCTGTTTGTATTTTTCTCCTGCTCTTGTTTTTCCTCTTTGGTTTGCTAACATGTACCCAAGTGTTGCACTTTCTATTCCTCCACTTAATCTTGCTGTGAGGTTTTCAAGTGTTTTTGTTTTGTGTGTGTGTGTGTGTTTGGACAGAGTAGCTTTTAGGCTGTCTGTTGAAACAATAAAATGCCTTGCAGAGAAGCAGAGTGTGCTGGAGTGGTGGGAATGGGATGATGTTCCTGTGGAGCTCCTTTGCTCCCTCCTCAAGAGCAGGACTGTGTCCAAGTCTGACTGTGCAGTTGTCCCTGTCCTGCTTCCAGTGCTCACAGAGCTTCCTTTCTAACTTTTGGCATCTTGTCTTGTAGAAGGCCTTTCCTTATGAAATTACAGAATATCGTATTAGAGTAACATTTTTCACTGTCTGGGGCAGGATTTGGGACAGATGGCAAGTTCTGTACCTGTTCATGCTGGGGTTTGGAATATGGCCCAGTCTTTGCAGCCATTCTCTTCCCAATGGCCATGATACATTTTGTAACACTCCAAGCCTCTTCTGCACTGCAGCTGTTGGGCACCTCTTTGGACTGCTGGAGTTCTCTGAGCTGTTTTAAGAATGATGGTCAGAGTAGGTCTTGAGCAATCTCCCCTTTTCCACCTTTGTCACTTTCTCTCCCCTTTTTCCCCTGCAACTAAAGAAGAATCATCTTTTCTGACCATTTTTCTGTTTGTCCCAGCCCCTGAGGTGGCAGTAGAGAAGCAAATTCAGCATTTGAGGTGTCTGTTTGACTTCAGTGTGCACTGATGTGCCAAGCTCAGCAATTTTGTTATTTGTTAAGTCACTGACCAGGATGTGTGTGTGTTCTGGAGTGTTGTTATCATTATTTGGGAGTTCAATTTCTACATTTGTCTTCCAGGCTCCAGAGGAAATACTGCACCATCTGCAAAACATCATACACTTCGGAAAACATGTGATGAAGCAGTTCTTTGGGGAGAACTATGTTCATCATGGGGTAAATGATTTGTTTTTAAAATAAATGGCTTGGGCATTGTAAACACTGAGGTTGTTTGGGGGAACACTGAGTGCCAGTGAAAGGAACTAACACAGTTTGCAGGATACACACAAGAGGCATTTGGGTGCAAACAGGGATCCTGGTCTGTGCTGATGAGGTGATTGGATTGTACCAGAGGTTTGGCTGTTTCAAGCTGCTGATGAAAAGTGTGGTCATTTCTTTGCTGTGCCTAAGGCAAGAGGGAGGTGTGTGTGAGATTTTTAGATTAACTGCAAAACAAGGCGAGAAGCCTCGTTCATATAAAATAGTTGAGGTTTCTGTGCAGTCAGAGGTCACCTTTTCCCTTGCTCTGTTCTTCAGGGCAGCCAGATCTTGTTCACTGAACACCAGTAAGTGAAAAAGTTACAGCTTCACCTGGAACTTGAGTTACACAGTCCTGCCATGGAAGGGTGGGATGTGAGACATGGGACTTTTTCATTTGTGGAAAGGACAAAATGACACAGGGTCCTTCACGCACATTAAACTTGTACTGAAAATGCTCTTTATCTTGAATTTATTTAAATTAGTCTTTGGTCTTTATAGAGAAACAGGTGTTGCATGTGATTGCAGGTACAGGTGTTCACAGACAGTGAATCAGAGGGAGAAGCTGCTGATTGCAATCTTCAGTGTACTTTGTGTAACCCACTGAACTTTGCTGTTCCATTTCAAGACTCCCAAACTGGGTAATAATTTTTGCATTAAAACGTTTTCTTTTTTTTCTTTTTTTCTTTTTTTTTTTCCCAATAGGAAATTATTCAACTGCCTTTAGACTTTGTAAGACAGCTCTGTTTGAAAATCCAGCCAGAGAGGCCAGGTAAGTGCCAGGGATGGGATTAGAAAGAGCCTTCCTCAAGCTGTAAAGCATTTTCCTTCGTTCTAAAGTTAAAAAAAGCATCACACTACACAATATAAGGACACTTTTAAAAATATTTAGACCATTATAAGTTGAAAATTTGTTGTGGAAAGATGGTGTTCTGGAATTAAAAGTGGTATGTCATAGCTTTAAAATAGGCAAAGAGATCGGCCCTCTGTGGTGTCTTATGTTCCCAAATGTTCCTGAGAATGGCCAGGAACTCCTGCTTTAGCAAAACTCCTTGAAGATAAATACAGTGTTAAATCACAGTACTGTAGTCAAGTGCTTTGATGCCTTTGATCCAGGAAAAAAAAAAAATTAATTTACATACAGTGAGCACAGGACACTCTATTGTTGGTTTCTCCTCATTTGTTTGAGTAGCAGTTCCACAGTGCCAGGAACCAGTGAAGAATGTTAATAGTGTGTAATAAAAGTTAGAAAACCAGTGATACTCTGGTGGAAGTGAATGATAGAATTTAGTTTAGTTTTCAAAGCTAAACTTTGTGTGTCCACAGCTGCTGGGGATTGCCATGTGTTTGTGGGGAAGTGTCCAGGTGCTTCACAAGAGTGACTCTCACTGCCCATTTTTAATAGGATTTTTTTTTAAACCTCGAGGATTTTCTTTCAGTGTTACCCTTCACATAAGCCTGTGTGACATGCAAAGGAGCTTCTCTAATACTTCATATTCCTGAGCCTGATTTGGCAAATGGCTTTCAGCTGTGAAGGTGTGAAGGATGTACTTTTGCTTAAATTTAGAAAAAGAAAACAAACCTCAACATTTTGTTGGAGACAGAAGGCTTCTTGCTCATCCTGGTGAAGCAATATGGCATGACAGGCTGGTGCCTGAGGCTTTGGTTTCTCAGATTTGTTTTTTCTATTGCAATATATTTTTCAGAGTGGGCATTTTTCTTAGCAGTGGAAACTGTAACAGAAACCTGTGTCCTGTGTGTCTGGTTAGTAACAGGTACTTGAAAATCTGCTCTTGTGAACTTTGAACTACAATCTCACAGACCTTTCTGTGTCCCAAAGGATGCATGTGGAGAGAGGTTATTCAAAGGATTTTTATGCAGAATGCCTCTTAAGTTCATGATATTCCTGCCAGTTTTCAGATCCTTTTGACTCAGCTGAGGGATGGTAGGTCATGCATAGTAAGCAAAGGGGAGATCACATCTTTGAATAAATACATTGAGTCACTTTACCTGTTGTTGGCCAATCCATTTCCTTGCTGTTTCAGGCCTCACCTTTCTTGGGATGAGCTGGGAGCTGGCCTTTAACAGCAGCTCTTGGGACACTCCGTGTGCCTGGGACAGTTTTGGGGAAACTGAAACCAGGCGTTGATGATAATGGGGAGGGCAACTTTGTGCAAGTGCATAATTGGCTAAAGCGGATAAACTGGGTGTCCTGTCCTTCCACGCTCGTTCCCACGCCCCACCTGGTGAAGGAGACAGCTCCGGAGTGAGCAAACAGCCCCGAGCTAATTTCCCTGTCGGTGCTGTTTGTTTGTGCCCCGCTGCCGCAGAGTGTCGCTGTGACAAGGACATGGACACGCTGAGCGGTTACGCGATGTGCCTTCCCAACCTGACGCGGCTGCAGACCTTCCGCTTCGCCGAGCACCGGCCCATCCTCTGCATCGAGATCAAGGTGTGCAGGGACAGAGCCGCAGGGGACAGGGGCTGTTTGCATCCTCTGACTGCACACTGGCCCCTGCAGTTTTCAAGGAATGCAGCAGTGGGGGAAGGCAGAGCTCACTGCTTTCACTGTGACCCATAGGAGGAAGCAGCACCCTTCCTCTTCCAATTCCCAATCTTTTGAAACTGGGGAAACTCCCAGGTGTTGCTGTGCTTTTTTGTCGGCCACGTGTCTTTATATTTTAAAATAATTGAGAGTAATTCAGCTTTTAAGTGCTGAATTTTTAAAAAATAATTTTTAAAAACTTGCCTTTAACTGGAAAGACTTGCATAATTGTGTGCCTTTATATTTCTAGAGAGAGAGACATTTGTATTTATGATCTTCTTTTGTTTGTTTGTTTTAGCCGAAGTGTGGCTTCATTCCTTTTTCCAGCCATGTTTCACAGGAGATAAAGCACAAGGTGTGTCGTTACTGTATGCATCAGCATCTAAAGGTAATTATTGTCACCCTGCTTCCCTTTAGCTGTACTGTGCTTTATTTGCTGTTCCAGGCTTGCTCTCCTGTTAAAACTTGCTCAAATCTCCGATATGACTAAAGCTGGTAGGAGGATACTCAGCTGAGTCGCTGGGTGTGAATTTGTTTAGTGAGAGATGGAACAAGTTCTGTGGGAAGCTGGAAGCAAACAAATACAGTGTCAGCCTTTGGGGACTGTGAATGCTGTGATTGGGTCAACTCTGATGTAGAACTTCCTTCCCAGATCAGCTCAGCAAGTGCATTTTGTGACTTAAAACAAACAGAACATAATAGGCACATAATAGGAGTTCATGGACTTGTGACTGCTGTGACTCTGGAATGGGGTGACTGTGACTCCCTGGGATTTAATGTGACCTTTTTCCCTTGTGAATGCAGTTTGAGTGACTTGAGTTAAAAATGACTGGGAGCACCCATGGTGGCCATGAATTCTGTGTCCGATGTGGTTTAAATGTCCTGACTCTGAAGGCAGGATGTCAGTGCCACAGACCTGGCTGCTAAAATGGGAGAGCAGCTGTTCCAGGTAGAATGGTGACAGCAGTGCTCTGGGTTTTCCACAGGTAGCCAATGGAAAATGGAAGCGACCAAGTAAATATTGCCCATTGGATCTCTTCTCAGGGTAAGGATTCTGTGGTTTTGCCCTCCTCCCAGAAAAAATCTGCATTACTTTGCCTTTCACTGAGGCATTATGGATGATCAATGCTGGCTTGTCTGGACCTTTACAGTGATTATATCTGGTGCTATCTCCCCCTTTTACACCTGTCTCAGCAATCAGAGCTGCCTTTTGCAGCATAACATTGCACCCAAGAGCTGGTTAGTGTACTCAGATCTGAAGATCACTTTGCCTTTGCAGTGACCTCAGTGTGAGTAATGTGCTCTGTGCTCATGGCAGGTGTGAACATCCAAAGGCTGTGATGAAACATTCTTGGCTTTATTTTGTTTTCCCTAGAAATAAACAAAGAATGCACTTTGCTTTGAAGAGCTTATTACAGGAGGCACAGAACAACTTGAAAATATTTAAGGTAAACAGTTAAATTTCTGCTTGCTTTTTTTTGCCTTGACTTTTAAACAATTTGAACTGAGCATCTAAACAGTTAAGATCTTCCTTCAAATCTGCCTAATCAGACCATCACTGTTGGACCCCATCAAGAGAAGGAAATGGGAAAGTTCTTAGTTTGAGTTCGGGTGAGGGATATGTAAATAATAATTTCCCACAATTCAACAAAGACTCACATTATATCCTGAGTTGGAAGGGACCCATGGGGATCATCAAAGTCCAACTCCTGGCNAGGCAGGATGTCAGTGCCACAGACCTGGCTGCTAAAATGGGAGAGCAGCTGTTCCAGGTAGAATGGTGACAGCAGTGCTCTGGGTTTTCCACAGGTAGCCAATGGAAAATGGAAGCGACCAAGTAAATATTGCCCATTGGATCTCTTCTCAGGGTAAGGATTCTGTGGTTTTGCCCTCCTCCCAGAAAAAATCTGCATTACTTTGCCTTTCACTGAGGCATTATGGATGATCAATGCTGGCTTGTCTGGACCTTTACAGTGATTATATCTGGTGCTATCTCCCCCTTTTACACCTGTCTCAGCAATCAGAGCTGCCTTTTGCAGCATAACATTGCACCCAAGAGCTGGTTAGTGTACTCAGATCTGAAGATCACTTTGCCTTTGCAGTGACCTCAGTGTGAGTAATGTGCTCTGTGCTCATGGCAGGTGTGAACACCAAAGGCTGTGATGAAACATTCTTGGCTTTATTTTGTTTTCCCTAGAAATAAACAAAGAATGCACTTTGCTTTGAAGAGCTTATTACAGGAGGCACAGAACAACTTGAAAATATTTAAGGTAAACAGTTAAATTTCTGCTTGCTTTTTTTTGCCTTGACTTTTAAACAATTTGAACTGAGCATCTAAACAGTTAAGATCTTCCTTCAAATCTGCCTAATCAGACCATCACTGTTGGACCCCATCAAGAGAAGGAAATGGGAAAGTTCTTAGTTTGAGTTCGGGTGAGGGATATATAAATAATAATTTCCCACAATTCAACGAAGACTCACATTATATCCTGAGTTGGAAGGGACCCATGGGGATCATCAAAGTCCAACTCCTGGCCCTGCACAGGCACCCCAACAACCTCACCCTGTGGCTGAGAGCATTTTCCAAATGCTTTTGAAGCTCTGGCAGCCTTGGGGCTGTGACCATTTGCTGGGGAATGAATTAGTGGGCAAGAATCACTGAGGAACAATCAATAGAAAAGGACTTAAAAGGTGACCAAAGTTTTAAAACTTTATGTGCTGCTTCAGGAAGAAGAAAATTGAGAACTTGGCATGTTGCTGCAAATACTTTGTTTTAGATTCCTGTTAGAGCACTGATGCACAGCACACCTCACTGAGGAAGGAAAAAGTGGCATTCCATGATGGTCATGTAGGAAAAATATGAAGCAGTAACTGATGATTTGTGGAGATTTTCAGTTTTATTCTAGGAAATAAGATTCTTTCAATTTATTTCCAATATTAAATCAACTGTTTGAATTACTTAAAATTCTATGAGCTGCTCTCTTTTGTACTCATACAGGTAGCTATCACACCTTTTCTGTCCCCTTCCACAGCCTTCCCTTTGCCAGTCTGGGCTGGTAAAAGGAGGATGTTTCACACGGTGCTTTTTCACTCCTGACATTATTCAGAAAGAAGTGATATGAAAACATGCCAAGTATCATTCACCTGTATTGTTTTGATTCCTTACAGGTCATTAAGTTGGGAAAGTAGCACTCGATTTAAACAGTGGTTTTGGTTCTCATTCAGAGGTTGTTACCTGTAGGTTCTGGTTAAACTTAAGAGGACAAATCTTTAAGAGATTGGGAATGTTGTGTGTCTGTATGCAGATTGTTAAGGTAATAACACTTTCCTATGCTTAAAATATTAAACCTGATGCTCAGAGTAGCTCAGTATAAATAACTCGACTTCTTGCCGTGCCTAAAGACTCCTTTTTCTCCTTGTTGCAGAATGGGGAGCTAATTTATGGCTGTAAGGATGACCAGGACTTTGTCTCTGACTGGAACGAACTTGCTCGTCACTTAAAACCTTTCTTTTTCCCTTCCAACGGGCTGGTCAGTGGCCCCCACTGCACAAGGACAATTGTTAAGGAATTAATCCACGTGATAACCATGGCGCTACTGAGTAGCACCGACACCTGCAGGGCAGGCGACATGAAGACAGTTCCCATTTCACAAGGGAGGAGCTACTGTGAAGCAAGTGCTTTTAATAAGGAGCTCGTGAGAAATGGTAAGGGATAATACTGTAAAAACTGTCCATAACTGACTGTTCATGGAATCCCAGAATGGTGTGGGGGGGAAGGGATCTTTACAGACCATCTAGTCCAGCCCCCTGCCCTAGGCAGAACACTTTCCACCAGAGCAGGTTTCTCAGAGCCCTGTTTGATGTAACAGTTCAGATCTTTGTCTCTTGGTTATTAATACTGATATAAAAATGGCAACAGGGGAATTAAAAAAAGAGTTCTGAGCTGTGTAGCTGCCAGGTAATTGTTGTTAATATAATGTGATGTTGTAGTGAGCACTTACAGCACTGTTTCTAATGACAGGGGTAAAAAGAAATTCAGGAGGTGGTAGAGGAAAAATGGAAGAAAAGAGCAGTTTGAGCTGATAACAATCATAGGTATTCCAGATGAGCTGAGAATTTTTATGTTGTATGTGATGAAGCTGGGCTTCTGTGGTTGGTTTATTACAACACCTTTTGTACTTTGCCTTCCCCTGCTCCTGCTGTCAGCCCTCACCAGGGCATTGCTCTTTTCTTCAGCTGCTCTTCTACTGGTAAAGAGAGGTCCAAATACCAGAGGGAAAAGGAATGTGAAGTGAGGGTCAGAAAACTGTAAATGATGTTAATTCCTCAGTGCATAAGTTCTGTAAAGCTCTAATTATTCAAGATGCAGCCAGTTATCTTAATTACACAAACAGCACATTTCTTACTCTGCTTTTGAGGAAGACCTTTTTCACTGCCCATGGTTTGTTGTAGTGCTGGAGAAAGAGCTCCAGCTCTTCTCCATAATTAGAGAAATTACAGCAAATACAATTCTTAATACTGTATAAAAAAGGCCCCAGAGCTGAAATGCTAAATTACTTTCTGTCAGCAGTTGATACTGTTCAAAGTGAATTTGTGGTGGCTTCAAACTCAGATGAGAAATTTCTCTTCTGGACTGAAAATGAGTAGATTGCAGTGGACGTGGGTGTCTTTTGGTATTTGTTTTTTTAGGTAGTTTGTAGAGTTGAATACCAGGTGCTTTATTTTGCAGTCCAAGATGAGCTGTTGAAATGTGCAGGTCAGTACCTGCACCTTGCGCCTTTGTTTGGAAACTGAAGTGCTTTGAGGTTTCCCCTACCTGTGACTGGACTAAAAGTATTTGGACTTCTAAACTTTTAAACAAGCACTTGTAATGGCAAATTGAAGTGAAGACTTGTGTCTGCCTTATTTTAAAATGCATTTTCTTTTAGGTAAACATAAATTGGAAAGCTCTGGTTTACCGAGGGGTTGTCTCCTTTATAAAACCCTTCAGGCTCAGATGCTTGACATGCTGGATATTGAAGGACTCTATCCTTTGTACAGTAGAGTTGAACAGTACTTGGAGGAGTTTCCTGAAGAGAGGTAAGACTTGATGGCTTTTCTTTCTAGTCCTGAGTAACCAGTACTGCAGGCAGGATTGGCTCTGTGCACACACTCTGTTATGTTGTACAACCTTCCTTCATAGCTCTGCATATTCTGAATTTCTAAAGGAACTTCCAGCTGATGTTGGTCACTTTGGCCTGAGTTTTTAAGTAATGATTATGGAAAGTTCACAACAGGCTAAGAGAGGAAAGTGCTCTCTTAGTACTGGTGGTTGTGTATTTGGAGAAAGGTACAGTGAATGGTTTCTCCTGTCCCCAGTACCTGCAGAGCTGGGAATGTGTGCAGGGACAATGATGTTCTGCAACGATGAATGCAAGCTGCTGTGGTTTTTTTCCCTCAAATAAGGCTCATTAGTGTAATATTTGCTCCAAGCAGTCTCCTCTGGGGTGCTGTTCCTCTCCTGTGCTCACATGAGGGCACTCTGGCTTCACTCAGGAGCTGCTGCTGCTTGTGCAGTACACAGGAACCAGAGCACTGCAAACTGTTCTTTGGCCTGGGGGGGGTTGTGTGGGACAAACCCCAGGGAGGGTGCAGCCTCTCAGCAGGGCCTCAGCTGTTCCAAGGGGGAGGAAGGAGCCCAGGACACCCCTCATGAGCACATGGTGTTGGAGCAGGGCCCTGTCAGATATGCCTTTGCCCACAGTTTATACTTTTTGTGTACAAAATAATATACATACAAAATAGATATCAATATATTGTTATATATTTCTTATATATGTATTTTCAGCAAGGCTTCTGGAGCTCCTGCAGACTGCTACAAATTTTGAAACTTACCCATTTTTTGGCAAAAACTCCATAATTTTGCAGTGATACAGAGATGGCATTCATTAAGAATGATCAATGTTTACAAAACCCCACACAAGCCAGATCCTAAGCAGCAGCAAATCTTGAGTGGTTTGAGAATAACAGGCACTGTTGTGATGTTGGTTGGCAGTGGGTTAATACTTGGACATGTTTGTCAGTGTTATTGTTGGGTTGTCCTAATCTGAGTGTCTGGGCTGCTGAGGAAGGATCACACAGAGAACCAGCACATCATTTTGGCTGTCTGTAAATCTTCTTTTAACATTTATTTAGAAGTACATTACAGATAGATGGACCTTACAATGAAGCGTTTTACGAGAAGCTGCTGGACCTTTCCCTGGAAGATGATGGGACAGTGGCATTTGCAGTAACAAAGGTACTCCTCAGCTTGTTGGGGTTGTTTGGTCTGTCAGGGTTAATTATCCTCTGTCTCACTGACAGGGCTGGCTATTGGATGGAGGCAGCACTGCTGGCTTCTCAGGGTCTGTGCAGTTAAAGTTCTTCATTGTATCAGGGTGCATCTTTATAGCAGAAACAGTTAAAAACAAGCTTGTACCACCAGTTCCTGAGAGGAAAATAAAACTGTTTATTTGCTTTCTAGACTGAGGAAGCATTTGCAGGAACTGGTGCTGTTTGGCCTTTAGGAATGTGATCTGTAGGAAATAAACATAATTCTTATACAGGATGCTGCAAAAGCACCTGCTCCTGCCAACCTTCTGTTACAGAGAGAATTTCCAGCTCTTAAAGTGCCAACATACCAGTACAGGGAGTGCAGTGCCCCTTTTTGGAAGGAGCAGGATGCTTTACTCAGGTAAACACCATTCTAAGAGAAAATGTGTGTTATTTTCTGTTGTCCAGGTGCAGCAGTACAGAATAGCAATGACTGCTAAGGACTGCTCCATCATGATTGCCCTTTCCCCCTGCCTGCAAGATGAATGGTAAGAGCTGCCTGTGCCTGCTTTGGAATGGCTCCAGGTGTTTAGAAACTGGGATGTTTGTACTGTTCAGGCAATTTGATCACTTAAAAAAAGTGTGGGAAGGGTAGTATGTCCAAATATTTGGCTGTGAGCATTTTAGTATGGTTCTGATTTATGACATTTATGAGCAATGTCTACTTCTGAAGAGTTTGAGGTTGATCAAAAAGATCAAAGTTTTATATTTATTCCCTTCTTGAACCTTGAATTGACTGTTCATTGTACCTCTGGATGGTTTTAACTAGGTACAATTTTTCTGCCTTGGTGTTCTCATAGGATAGATTTTTTAAGCTGAGTTGCCTTTCATGGCCAAGTTAGAATAAAACCAAGGCACTAATCAAGAGGTGACAGCCTTGGCTGTCAGGCAGGAAGCTTTGCCACAGTATTTTCCCTTCTGGCTGGTATCAGCAGTGCTACTCTGTTCTTCTGCAGTGGCCTTTGCTTCACCAGAGCCCTTTTATTTTCAGAGAATGCTGTTTTCTGCATTTGTCCTGCAGTTCTCCAGTGAAGTGTTAGTGATGGGCATGACCTGTGCAGTGGCTGACTTCAGGACCCCTCCATCCCTTAGCATGCTTGGACAGCACACTAAATGTTTTATTGCCATGAACCTAAGTAGGAGTTGCAGTCCCTTTTCTGCTTTTGCTACTTAATAAGGCTGTTGCTTTGTATGCAGCACCTAGAAACAGCTTAGATGTACTAAATCCAGTAAGTGAGAATAATGTTTGACTTCAGCTGTGTGGAAGCTGAAAGGAAAATGACTGCAAGAGGTGCCAGCAAGGTCCCCTCAGGACTGGTAAAGCTGGAGCTGAAGTTTCCTAAGTGCTACATTAGCTGCAGTTTATTTTCTTGGGCTCCCACAAAATGTTTCTAAGATGAACATTAGAGTCACTTCTGTAAAGGGACACATAAAGTAAAAATACTGGTTTCAGTGACTCAGATGTGCAATGTGGTTTTATTTTCCAGCTCTGAGCAAAGACCTGTGGTACTGACATCCAAATCCAGATTCACCTTCTCTGTTTCTGTGCTGGACCTGGACCTGAAGCCCTATGAAAGCATCCCCCACCAGTACAAACTCGATGGTGAAATAGTCAACTATTACCTGAAGAATGTACAGGCCAAAGAGGACCCAGTTATGTCCAACCTCTTCAAGGAGAATGAAGACTGCACATTAGTTCTCCATAAGGTGTAACCATTCCCTTAAGGTTATTTTTATTCAAACACATGAGAAAGTGAAAGATTATTGGAATACAGTTATGGTGATTTTTTTTTTCTTTTCTATTGTGTTCAGTGCATTTTTCAGCTGTGAATGTTTTTGCTTTATGAAATAATTTCTAATGGGTAATGCCTTCTCAGAGACCTGGGATAGCACTAAGCCACATGTTTGCTAGATAACCTTAATGAATGTATTTAATGTGACAGAACAGGTAACGTGCCATACCTTGGAATTAGAGGACAGATCAAATTAATACAAAAAGTCTACTTCCTTAGAATTGAAAGAGCACAGAAGTAAAGGTTTCCTGAAGTATTGCACTAACATAGCCTAATTACTAACAAGAGAATTGCCTTGGAGCATGTGCTTTGAGTCTCCCTCATGCCTACCAAAGGAGGGAATGCTCTGGCAAAACCTATACAACACTTTAGCATTAATCCACTGAAAACACAATCATGCAGTGGCTGAGCTGTGGAACTGCCCTGGCACTGCAGAACATTTAAGTACTGATGCATGGACTAGGAACACCAGGCTGCCTCCAGAAGTTGTGTGATCACCCTGTATCTACCTAAAGCTTCTGAAACAGTGCAAAAGGTTAAGGTAAGCAACCTTGAGTTTTACATGATAGTTGGGCTTAACTCACCTGCTGTGCTGGTTTTTATTGTCTCTGTACTTTATATGCTGCTATTGGAGGTGAAACCACAGCTTGCTCTTGCCTAATTTAAATGGAGCTATAAGAAGAATATGTTCTGAGTTCCACAGATCATTTCTGGTCTTTCAGATAGCATCAAATGTTGGCTCTGTTACACTGATGCCCCACACACAGTGTAGCATGAGCAGCTGCTTCAGGTTCTTTTGCTTGAAATGACCGGGGAAAAAGGTGACAGAATCCCATTTTCTTCCCTGCAGCTGCAGTGGGTCAGTCTTGTGCCAGGGTGAGTTTGTGTCAGTGCTGCATAGGAGCAGTGCTCTGTGCAGCTGAAGGCTGGGGAGGTGCTGCAGTAAAGCCATCCTTGGGGAAGATCCTGAGCTGGAACTGAAGGGGTTGACAAACCTGAGGGTACGATGATAAAATCTGCAGCTCCTTTTCCCTCCAGGATTACACTCCCTGAATGGTGCAGAGATGCTCCTCCAGCCCCAGTGAACAGCTCTTACCTGGATGCAGCTTGTGCTTACCAGTAATGGTGTTCAGGGTCATGTAGCTTAACTCCTAAAAACAGATTTATATTGGGGCCTCAGTGTAACCTTGGAATTGTTCCACTTTACCTGAAATTCAAAGATAGGAGCCCCTTGTACACCACTGTACCCCCTGGCACAACTCAAGGAAGAAATGTGAAACACAGAGCCACCACTGCCCCTGTGCCACAGACCTGAGCTGTAGTGGCTACAGTTATGGTGAAGGAGCCCTTCTGGGGCAGGGCCAGAGCTGTGGGACTACAACAGTGCAATGAGCTGGCAGCAGGAATAACCCCTTCTTCCCCAAAAAAAGGGAGAGAGAAGAAAATGCTGGAGGGGAGAGAGCAACTTAGAAATCCAGGAACCCTGCAGCTATTAGAAAGAGGAGGAAGGAAGGATCCTGCACAGCTGGGAAGTTTCCAGGTTTTTGTGCTGTAACTTTACACAATTTCATATGCAAACAGCAGTGTCTGTGCTGAGCAAACAGTTTCATTTTCAGGCAAGGAGGAGGGAGCTAAAGATGAACTGAACTAAAGGTTACACAAAACCAGCTCAACCAGTTCCATTTCAGTGGAGAAGCAGGAATGAATTTTGCCTGTGTACTGGATTCCAAACTTGAAATGAGCCTGCCTTATCTAACAAAATAGAGTTGCCTGCTGTTCATCAAATCCCAATCTCTGGTGTTGCTCAGCTGTTGAGTCTGGCAGAAACCAGACTCTGGTCTATCAGTTTTTCCTAACCTACCAGAACAGTGGGAGACCATTTCAGTGATCAAATAGTGGATTATTACATTTATGGGATTAGAAACATACAGGTTGCTTTAGTTCAGATTTCTCCACCTCTTTCCCCATTGCTGCATGGAGTGGGCAGTTGTGCTGCCAGGGCTCCAGCAGCTCTGGCCTTGGAGAGGAGGGCTCTTCCTATCACATGAGAGCCCAGAGCTGGTGGGTTTGGGCTCTTGGTTCCAGCAACTGTTACTCCCCACCTGAGAAGTACCTGCCTTCCAGTCACATCAGTTTGGTTGGGGTGCAGTGCTAGTTCAGAGCAGGAACTCCTGGAAACACTGAGCTCATGGCACAACTGCTGGAAGTGAGGGGAGAGGCAAGGCATTGGTCTGATCTGTTTTGTTTCTTCAGGGATGAATGTGTGAAAGGTGATGTGTTGGTAATGTGTTACCAGAATTTCCTCCTGGAAGTCAGAAATGCCAAGGAAGTGCTGCAGTGGGCAGGAGGTGACTTGCTCACCTGTTCCTAGGGGTGTCATGGGCCTCTCTGGGTTAGATTTACGCTGTCTCAACACTCACATTGTGGAACAAAGTTACTTCATACAGTTACCTTGGATTTTTTAGCATTGTATGTCTCTGAAATCTTCAAATTGTCTTCTTCTGCCCTAATTTAATGAGAAAGCTGTTTAACTCTTTGTTCTAGGAGTCTCTTGCTGTTCTTTTGTCATTTTAAAATCACTGTACTTTTACAGAGCTGTGAAATGATTTGGATTTTTATGGACTTGATTTTGACAGTGCATGATCTTTTAACAATTTCCAGGTATCTAGAAAATGTTAAGAAGATAAACCACTCTGGTACATTGATGATTCAGAAAGATAAATTTATAATGAAATCACTCTGTACATGTAACTATTTTATTTGGCATTTTTGTATTTAAATGGCTGTATTTATTTTCATGTCATGACAATTTATATATAACGTGCCATAATTGTACAGATAGCATGTTTTATGAGTATGGTTTCTAAATGGAAAATAACTTAATGTTTATATTCAATAAAACTACAGACTGTGTAACACAATATCTTAATTAAAACTACTTTTGAAATTGCTACCTGGAGTGTAAGTAATGCTGGCATTCATTCTCCTGAGCCCAGCACTCTGATCAGGTTCTCGATGGCTGCCTCGATCCCCAGGAGCCGGAGCGCGCCCCGGAAGCTGCCGGGGATGCTCTCCATGCTCCCCATCCTCTGCTCCAGCACTGCAGGAGAAGAGAAACAGAGCAGTGCAGGTTATTTCCCAGGAGCTGCAGCAGTGCTGACAGCAGTCAGGCAAAGCAAGATGTCTGCAGGCAGGCAGGGTTTGTGACCCCTCGGAGATTACACAGGAGCTGAAGTGTAGCTGCTGTGCATTGGGGTGGGTTTGTCTGGTTGGGCTCTGGGAGCTGCAGTTCCGTGGCCAAAACCAGGCAGCTCAGGAACAGACCCTGAAGTGACTGAGCTTACCTTGCTCTGGTACTTTTGGCAGCAGGTCCAGGACAGGTGTAGTGGTCCCTTCTTCATCAAGATGGATCTTCCAGACAATCAGCAATTCCAACCTGTACCAGGTGCACAGGAAAGGCAGTTCAGGTTAACCAGGTGCTGTCTTTGAGGTTCCTTCAAAGCAGAAAGCCCTGCAGTCACAAGGCTGCTGTGCTTTTGTGCTCTGCAACTAAATTCACCCCGTGGATGAACCATCTCTGGATTCAGGACCAGGAACATCAGTCCAATGACAAGGAAAGGTTCTGGCTACATCCAGATTTGTGCAGAAAAAGTGAGAGGAAGGCAAAGGAGAGCACTGAGTGTCCCCTGGCTCTACCCCTCATGTAGTATCAGGATCAGGTGCTGAGAACAGGAAACTTGTTTCAGAAGTGTTTGCATAAATGGTGCTGTGCTGGGTTTGGAATAAGGCCTGCTCTGCTATTCATGGCCTTTTTAGACTAATGGCAGGTAGACATCTGTCTGAGGCCTATATTCCTGCAGCTCTTTGCTTTTAATTAAAAAAAAAAAAAAAAATTCTTAACAATATTGTTACTTCTTCAGGAACAGAGTTGCTGGTTGTGCAAGGCCAGTCATGATTCCCAGCTTTCACAGTGGGACAAGATCCCTGCACAATCCCAAGGGAACAGTGAGGCAGGAGCTGAGTCCAGAACAATGTCCACAGCAGAGCTCCTGCTTTACAGCTCCCTTTGTTCCCTCCAAATCCCTTACTGGAGGTAAGTCCAGTCCAAAGCTGGTCTGCACAGGAGTCACTGTGAGGAGGAAGGTCCCTTTCTCAGTGGTGTTCAAGCCATCGTGACTCGAAGAGTTTCCTTCCAAAGTGATTTGTCAGCCTTTTGCCACTTCATTTTCACAAATCCCTTGGGAACTTGTGCACAGCTTGCTCTGGGATTTTGGAAACAAATTTCTATGCCAGTTTGTTTTTCACCAAGCCACTGAAATGCCTTTTATATTCCTGTGTTTCATGACTGTGGGTGAGAGGGAATGAGGGTAATGGAATTGGCACCAGAGGAGAAACTGTAAAATAAAGCAAGTTCTTCCCTCTCTGGGGTAGTCTAGGAGCAATCCATTCCTGCACCCCTGAGTTCAAGCATTTAGTTTTAAAGGGTGAGTTTGGCTGAAGGAAAGCAGCAGCATCTATTAGAGTTTGTTTGCTTGTTCTGCACACAAAGATAATGAAGGGAGCTGTGCCTTATTTCCATGTAAACTAAAGGGAGTTAAAGCAAAGTGTAGCAGGAGAAAGGAGGGTCTGATCCCATCACAAAACAGATACTTCTCATGGCCGTTACAGAATTCCTGAGTGATGGTTACACCACCTTACATTTAACTCTAAGGATTTTTTTCCCCTGCTGAAAATCCTCAATGTACTGGAACACCTCTCATGGGGAGGCCAAACAAATCCCGTGTGTCTGGTAGGCACTAACTCCTTCACCAAACTGATTTCCTTCTAAGACAATGGAAAAGTGTAGCCACAGTGGCTTTGCTTCCATTGCACAGTAAATGCCCTTTTCTTTCTGTTTTTTAAAGGCAAGACACCAAGGAACTGGGCTTTGCTGGGAGGGAGCTGGGATCCCTGCACCTCGTGCCACAGAAGGACCCCAGAGCTGCAGCACAAGGCTGCTGCCCTGCCTGTGCAGTCCCTCACCTGTGTAAATACAGAAATGCATTTATTGGCTTACCCAGAAACTTTGGGGCTCCTTAGAATGATAAAATCTCCCAGCAGTCCCTCCGGAAGGCTCACGATGTCAGGATACTTGGCCTGTGAACAAAAAAGTTCAATTGGTTCATAAAAGTCACAGCACATAAGGCAGTTCCTGCCCAGTGCTCCCGAGTCACAGGGGATGGCACTAAGTTCAGAGTGACAGTACTCACTCTGAAATTTCTGACCTGTCGCTTTCTTTTTTTCAGAGATCCTTACATAAAACCCAGGGAACCTTGAAAGAACATTTTTATTTTAAGGAATTTTGTTAACTGGATTTAATAACATCCCCATGTCACCCCCCTGCCTCTGTGAGTGGTGACATGTCCCTGGCATGCTCTGGTTTGAGATGGACACCAAGCTCCACACAAGGCTTTGAAAGAGTCATTAAGGCAATGAGATACCAAAGTAACCCATGTTAGCAAAATATGGGACGACATCAACACGATCAAACATTAAAATACTGTCTCCAATTAAAATTCCATGCTTCTGGGAATTATTTCAGTTACTACAATGTGCAAAGGTTGATGGTTGCTCCATAACTCTGTCAGTCCACCCGCTGTGTCCGACATGTCCCGTGAAAGCCTCAGAACTTTGGAGCTATTTTAAAAGCACCTGAAAGAACCCGTGGCTCTGTATGGGTCCTGCAGGTGCCAGGCTACCCAGAGCATGAGGGGATGCACAGACACCCAGCACCAAGGAATAGCATCCTGCAGGGATGTGCTGCTGGGAAAGGAAATGGAATGGAGCCACAGACTCCAGGGCTGTGCCCTGCTTGTCCTGCCTCGTGTACTGGACACAAAGCTGTGTTCCAAACCTTGCAGTTTATAAAGTGTGAAAAGTCTCCCAGCCTGAATCATTCCACAGAGCTCCCAGTACAAGCAGCAGGTCTTATGGAAAAGGAACAGGAGAGCTCAGCTTCAAGCAGCACTGGAGAAAATGAGTTTGGTTTTATGGGATTATGCCTCATCTGGCAGAGCAAAATTGCTACCAGATGTGACCTTGCTCTGGTTTATGAATTTCTGACAAACTGAAGGGGGGCTGTGCAGGATGCCAAATGACATAAAACACATGGAATTTGCTCATTTTAATTTCTACCCAGTATCCAGTACTGTATTTACTGTGAGGATAACAACAATGATCTATCCTGGGAACACGGACACAGAAGGGAGGACACTGAGCAGGGCAGTTACAGTGTTAGAAGTGTGGCTGATCAAAGGTCACTCATCTGGCAGAGCAGGGATCCTCTTCCAGCTTTACTCCCTGTGGAATTATGCCCCTCTGACAACAAAACAAGTTTTCCAGGCTTTCCCCCTCAATAACCCATGCCTGATCTCCATTATGAGCCTCTTCTTGCCTGGTGTCAGAGGCCTGGGAGCATTGAGGGACCCTTTAGCTCCAGGCTGTAGATACTGGAAATGCAGGATTAGCTTCTGCCTGGAGCTCAGCTTGTGCATCCCTCATTTACAAGGGATCCCAAGTATCCCATAGATAAACACCGAGTCACACTTCATCCACCCATACCCAGTTTGGGAATCACCAGAGAAAACAGCTCAGAGGAACCAGATAAGAGTTACAATTGCCAAAACACTGAAATGCTCACGGGGCTGTCCCAGGAGTTCCTGTGCAGCTGCCCTAACTGACACATTCCCCCCAAGCTGGGGGGTATCTGTGTTCTGTGGAAGGCAGAGGCAACTCAAGGAAATCCCAGTGTGGGATTTTCTGTGGAAAAGCTTCCCTGTCCCTGGGAGAGGGAGCCCTGGTGAGTTCTGCACACAGCGAGGGCTGCTCTGTGCCTTCCCTCAGTGCCGGGGCTCTGGCAACAAACCTGAATGATGTGAGAAGCCAATCCGGTGTGAAATTCACAGGATTTGGGATAAAATCCAGCTTTTCAGTGGGAAAGGTCATATTTTAGCTCTCCACAAAACACATAAAAAGCCAAACCACAAATAGCTCCATCCCTGTTTGCCATAACCCAAGGCCTGGCAGTGGCTCGAGGCAGTCCCGGCCCAGATCCGTGCGAGGATCCCGGCTGCCTTCCCACCTTCCACCAACACCCAGGGGGAGCAGGAAGCCAAGCTACCACACCCAGGATAAAGCAGCAACCTTAAACAATGACAATTCCAGGAATGAACTCTGGGAAACGCAGTCACACCATCTGCCTCTTCTATTCCACACAGAAAATGCAGGTTGTGAATCCCACAGGTAAAATGTGGGGATCTGGCAGGTAACTGAACACCCAGGGTGAGCATGGACAGATGCCCAGTTCCAAACACTCCATGGGTACCACATTACCACCTCATCTTCTCTGCTGAGCAACTTTCCACGTTTTCCTTGAGAAAAAGAAAAGCTGAGCAATAAAACTGGAGTAACAGAATGAGCTGAGCCACTGAAAGGTCTCTGGGGAAAGTCAGGGACTCCTGAGGGATCTTGTAAACCCAAGGCAAGGGAAAGAGATCCCATCAAGGGCAGGACAGCAGATGGGAAGGATCAGCTACAACTGCAGTAAGCAAAACCTGACTTTAATCAAGAAATATCTTTCCTCAGATGACTTTCAAGTGTCAGCTTGTGATCAAAACCAAAAGTCCAAGCTATTATTACTCCTAGACGGAAATCGTTTTTCCAGCTCCTTCAGGAGTCCAAGCAGGGAATCTTATGGGAACTTTTGTCTCAAACAGGAATAGTCTCAAACCACAAAGGGACTGTGGTGATGGAATGCACAAATTCCCCTGCTCCCATGACAGATTTTACACACACACGGAGCCATCCCAGGGAATACACTTGTAGCAGCTATTTCTCAACAAAATAGATTATTCTGCAGCTGTTTAAAGCTGCACTGCAATTTTCTGCACACAAAATCTCTGCTAAGGAAAATGTTATAAATGTGGTCAGCTTAAGAGCTGTAGATACAAATGCAAAGCAAAATTGGCAAGGGAGATGCCAGATAAAAGCAGATAAATTTGCTTCTGTCCCACTTAGCAAGAAAACACACGACTGCTCCCAGCTGGAACAACAGCTCCCTTTTACTGCTAATTCTGAACTTGCTGTTCTGGGAGAAGGATGTGTATAAAGAGCTGTGGTGCCATGAGCTCCTCTAAAGGGAGGGCAATTTCTAAATCTGCCCAGCAGGGTCTGTGTGGGCTCTGATTTGGGTGATTTCTCTGGATGCTTTGCTCAGCTAAGGCAATGTTATCCACTGATACCACACATGGTTGGGAGCACCAAGACCTCAAATCCCAATAATGACATAACACCAATAATTTTAAAAATGAATTTCACTAATGCAACAAAGGCTTATTTAGAAAGTGGAAGTTTCTTATTTTGTGCAACTAAAGAAACTGTAACCAAGAACAGATAATAATGCACTTTCACCCTTCAACTAAATTACACCCCATAGAAACATTGTATTTTCAGAATGGATTTATGAAGCTTCACCACTCATAATTAAGTCTCAGAATAAATACAGCTCCCATCTTCCCATCTTGGGGGAAAGTTCCTCAAGCAAACCAGTCCTGCTGGTGATCCCTGGATGCCAATCACCCAAACCTCCGGCGCCGGCGGAACCAAGGACAAGAAGAGCACAAGGACAAAGTGGTTTTGTCTAAAATCATAAAGTGGTTTTGTCCCCGTGGCAGTCCCAGCCCACCCCCCAGGCTCAGTCAGGCTCAGTCCTCTCCTTTTAAAATTAAAATCACAAGTGACACAACCAGCACACAAGTCTCACTTTTTAGAAGAGGAAAGGAGACTTTTGGAAGCAGATTTGAGGGCCTATAAGAAAGTCTGACAATGGCAAGTAGTGACAGGAGAACAGGGAATGGGTTCCCTCTGACAGGAACCAGGGTTAGATATTGGGCAGGAATTGTTCCCTGGGAGGGTGAGCAGGCTCTGGCACAGGGTGCCCAGAGCAGCTGGAGCTGCCCCTGGATCCCTGGCAGTGCCCAAGGCCAGGTTGGATGGGCTTGGAGCACCCTGGGACAGGGGGATGAGATGATCTTTAAAGGTCCCTTCCCACCCCAGCCATGCTGGGATTCTATAGAGAACAGTTTGAATGTCACCCTGGACAGGGCAAATCTTTGCAAACGTTTACCAGAATCTCTCCCAAGCTCAGGACGTGCCTGCTTCCCTCCTGCAGCACAGGCACAGCTGCTTGGTCACTTGGATAAAAAGTGCTCTGCACCCCCCTGGTTCCAGACCTGCCCTTTTTATCAGCCCAGGTCTGTGCCTCTGCTAAGATTCAATCTTGCAGCTGCCTCAAAGCTCTGCACGAGTACCTGAAACCACTGAGCCCCAGCCCCAAACCCAGTGGCCTTTGCTCATTGCCAGTGAAATCCCTCTGCTTTGTTCTTTCTTTCCTTTTCTCTTCCCTTGATTACAGCTTCTCTGTTTTGGCCTCTGCTCTATTTCCATTGCCACTTATTTTCCTCCTTCCATATTTCCATAACATATTATTTTTCGTGCTTGACTCAACCATGAGTCTACATGATTCACTTTGTCACTATGCTCACAATATGACCAATAATTTTCCATAATTTTTGTATTTTCCTAATTGGATCTAGGCTGTAGGTCTGCAGAAGAGCCAACCCAGCATAACCAAGGCCCCAGTACACAAAATTCTGTGCCTCATTTCCTTTCAATATCATTTTGTCATATGGCAACCATGTGTTTATCTGCAACTTAATTACAGCAGACTGGGAATAAATTAAAATACATACTGGAGGTTTGTTTTTGTGAGGAAAAATAGAATTAAATAACATGAAACCTCAGGAAGAACAGGAAGGGGTAGATCATAAACAGGGAACACAGAGGCTGCAGATGCTTTTCCTTCACTTTTTTCTTGATGGGCAAGAGCCAAATGTCCTCTCCAGAGTTTCTCTTTAAAATTGTCAAGGTAAAAGATCTCCACTAGTTTATGAATGTTTTAAGCCCCACATTTTTCTAGCTTAAAATTCTTGGGCGTTTTTGGCATTTTATTCAACTTTTCAAATACACTGAGGTAGCACTGAGCTGGCTGTGGAGCCACCCCCTGGCACAGGGACAGGCCCAGCTCCAAGGCCAGGGCACAGGAACTCCCTGGGATGAGGGAGAGCACTGACACTGCCCCGTGGCATTCACTGTGGTGGAAATACCCAGAAACCCAGCAGAGCTCAGCAGTTCTGTTCTGCCTCCACTCAGGAACACTGACATACTGGTTTTCATTCTGAGTCCCCTGCCCTCCCTCTGCAGCTAGGTATAATTAAATATTTCTTATGATAAACTTTACACACAGCACCGTGTGCAAGGCAGCAGAGATGTCTAATTTAGCAAGAGATGATGAGCAGCCAAGGACAATACAGAGATGAAAAATTATGGAAGGAAGATGTCATATTGCAGAGCAGCATGAAGTATCAACAATTCGGGAAGAAAGAACTGTGAGCCAAATTTTCTATAATCCAAAGGAAATAGAGTGCAGAAAAGGCATTTTTAGGAGAGAAATTCAGCCAAGTTTGTGTTTTCTTCCGTTACAACAGAAGCAAGATACCTCATAGAGCTTTATTTTTTCTCTGTATAGAAGTTGCTGCAAGATTCTCTCTAAGCCTTTTTGATGTCTTAATAAAAGGATCCAGAATTGCATAAAGCAACTTGGATTTGAAATACTGCAGAAAAGTCGATTCTCAAATGTGTCCCAACTTGCTTTTGTACAGTTTACATTACCAAGCTCATCCAGACAGCACAATTTAAACTTCATCTAAATAAAAGCATCTGAGTTTAGTTAATGACTTGGCTCTAACGCCGTGTTGGTTTTTGCCCGAGTAGGCAGATTAATTTAAAAAATAAACCATATGAAAAACATCCAGTCCATCTAAATCAGCTCAAGGTTAGACATTAACTTTTTAAAAAGTGTGATTAAAAAAAGTTTTTAGACAAGGTACTCAGCTTATGTTCATCATTTTGCTGCTGTGGTTCTTTAATCTTTCTCGAAGGTCTGAAGAGCTGTTTGCTTCTGTGTGGGCAAATTTATCTTACCTGGGAAAGACATCCAAAACATCCAAAATACCATTTTCCTGTCTCACCAGAGATATCAATGGCTTGAGAGGTCAGTCTACCACTTAGAGCAAACTGTCCCCAGCAGAGGGGGTTTGGCCAACATCTGTCCCATCTGCCTGTGCTGTGCTAGGGAGCAGCTGTGCCCTGACCTTCACTGCACACCAGCCACAAAGGAGGAACCTGGGCTGGCAGGAAACAGCCCAAAAACCTCCTGTGGCACCTGCACTCAAATAAAGCTGTGCTCCAGTTTTAGCTGCACTGGATTTGATAGCAGTGAAGTCCCAGCACAACCCCTCCTGACCGTGTACAATAATCACTCACCAGCCTCCACAGGGATCAGATTTTTCCTTAAACATGCACAGGGATGTCCATGTGCATCCTCCTTTCTCAAATACCTCTGCCTATTTCTGTTATTCTTCCTGAGCTTTACAAGAAGGTTTAACACCTGCATTAGGTAAAAAGTGAGGCATTACCCACAGATCCTTATTTTCTATAAAACACATACTGTAGATACACTGAAACCTTTCCCACAAGACATTCACTCCCTTTTAATGGTTGGACAAAGCATTATATTTTGGACAGAGTCCACAGAAATTTGCCACCCAGTAGCTTTCATTTGTCTGGTTATTTACAATTATCAGCTGTTTATGTGAAAATAAATATTAACATGCAGTGCTGAAGTGCCTGTTGCTATCAACAAGAGCAGGAATGGGTCCAGCTGAAAAGCCCTTGAAAGCTTTAAACCCATTGAATTCTTTTTCATGTCATATCCAAATAGAGTCCCTTAGATCTGGCTGTCAACAACACATTTCAGATTTCCAAACACATCCTTAGCACAAGCAAGAGGAAATATTCTTGAGAAGACACAAACATCTGCAAGAAGGGAATTCACCAATTTATAATTATTGAATATGTAAAGTTGTCCATCCACTGGTAAATAATAGGCTTGCAAAATTTGTCAGCTATCCTCAAACTTTGATCTACTCAATGACTTCCACAGGAAAGCTGCAACCCCCCCAAAAAAAAACCAAAACAGAAGCAAAAATAGGGAACACTGAAAACTTGTAGCACTGTATGTGTGCAAACTGTGCAATACTTCTGATCAAATCTCTCACAACAAAATGGATTTTGACTCAAATATCTGTGTACTGGTGAGTAGAAAAGAATTTAGGGCAGCAAGGAGAATTCTTTAGTGTATGCAGGAGCAGAAATCACAGGCAGCTTCCAGGCAAAAACATCTCCTTATGCTCCACCTTATTTGGTTTTTAAAGGCCAGAGTTGCAGTGCCCAGGAATGTTGTGTGATGCGTGTGGATAAATATTTGTTTCATTGCTTAGGTACTGCAACAGCACAAAGAGCACTGATAATACCAACAGCAACTCGTTCCCTTTCAGTGCAAACTTGAGGCATTTCATAATTTGAATTTTAATTGCTGGCCGTGCAGAAATGTTTCAAAACTGTTGGTAACAAAATGTTTTGTTCTGGTAGAAGCCCAGTTGAAAGGAAAGTAGTTAACACTCAAACTTTCTCTTTTTCCTTCTTCAGTTTCCCAAGCAATCAGTTGAGTTCTCTTGTGTTTTCAAAGCTTGAAGGAAGTGACCCAAACATTCCTGTGTGCAAATGTGGGGAACATTTAAAGTTTTCCTTGTGTACTAAGCAGGAGATTTGTCCTAAAAGCTGAGGAATAATGGCTTGCTGCAGCCTGGACCCTGGAGCACCAATCTTTCCCAGCCTTTTACACAGATGGATTTGAGGAAGGAGCCCTCAACCCTCTTGAGTAAAAATAGTTCAAGAAAAAGGAAATTAAAGCAACAGACCAAAGGAAAATGTCCCTTCCCAGAATTTAAACATGGAGCTACCCCAGCTAATATAAAAAGATGAGGCTGTAACACTCAAGCTCCATTCCCAAAGCCAGGCTGGGTCCCACAGCAGGAACTGTAAGGGATATACAGACAATGCCATGGAAAAACTCGAGAAGAAAGGCAAGCACCATAATGTTATTCAAAATGGAGTTCTGGATTACCTCAGTATTCATTCTACACTGTAGAAAGACCTCTGGATGACTCTTCCCAAACACACTGAGCTCTAACCTCTGAGGCCTCCAGCATATTCCTCACCTTTGGCTTCTCCTGTTTTTACCCTTCCCTGCTTTGGACTCAGCTCCTGCATTAGCATTCCTTGCAGCTGCCCCTGCCAGTGCAGAAGTAGCACTGTCTAGACTATGCACATATTTGTGCTTCCTAAAACCTCTTAAAAGAATTCCAGTTGTAGTTGTACAGCTCCCAGACCTCCAAAATCACATTTCTGATCTCTACCATATCCCTATGAATTCAGCATTATTGTCTAACAGTTCAATCCTTATTAACTCACAGGATCTTTCCTGCTATGAGACAAAAATACCATAGCACTCAGCTACCAAAGTACCTGCTGTGAATGGAGCTTATAAAACCTCCCAACTTGCTGAAACAAAATCAGTTTCTTCCACCTTGGACAATTCATGTTGCGTAATGGAAGTAAAGGCCATGAAGTACAGAAAAAGTAGCAAACAAATAATGGAAAAATAGAATATCGGAGTTGGAAGGGACCCAGAGGGATCACTGCTGTCAAAGCCTGTGCAAGCATTTCCACAGGGATAGTCCAAGAGGGAAGCTGGGATTGTCTGGAACGTGGGATGTGTTGACACAACAGGAATTACAAGGGAATCCATCTCTGTCCCCAGCCCCAAACTTCTCCTCATTCTGTATCATGAAAACAAAACTCAGTGTTTCAGAAATAACTCTTCTTGTTCTCCAGTCATTTGATGAGTCCTCCAGTTCCCAAGGGAAAGGGAACACACAGCATTTAATGTGAAGAACAGAGAGAAATCAGAATAAAAATGTAAATTGACAAAGTCTCTCTGACCCTGGGGAAAACCCAAAGCACACCAATGTTCTCCTTCAACAAGACATTGTTATAAACCATACACAGAGCTGTCCAGGAAAACATAACCTGTTCTGAGGTGGTTTTTTTTTGTTTTTAACATTTCCCTCCTGGAAGATGACACAGGGGGAACTGTTATGGGGTATCAGGAGATACACAACTGAGGAGATACTCCTGCTTGTTTGGAGATGNAACTGTTATGGGGTATCAGGAGATGCACAACTCCTGCTTGTTTGGAGATCCCAAAGTTTGGCCCCAACTGCCAGTCAAACATAAAGCAAACATAATTAATCACCTCATGGGTGTTTTCAGCTTGTAGTCAATTCTGAATTTTGTGCACTGTGGAATTATAAATCTCTAGAAGGGTGATAATAAATGTACCAATATGGTATTTAAAAATTAATGTCTGCACATACACACACACATCTATCCTGTCACTCTGCCCCTTCAGACTCATGGGAGCTGCAGAACTGCTGCACAAATAATTTTCCCCATTGTCCACTAATTCACCCAAACAAACCATTTGATGCTACTGTTTGTAATGGGAAAAACATGAATCAACAGGCAAAGACAACTAATTTTTAAATCTAAAAGGAAACCACAAGCAAACTTTGTTATTGTCCTCAAAGTGTCTTCTCGTCCCAGCTGCCAACAAATCCTTCGTTTTGACTAAAATGCCTCAAAATATTTGTGTCCTCAGTTTACATCTCCTTCCTGAGACAGTCTCTCAGTGGAGAGGCATCCTGTTACTAATTCCTGCTTAAATTTAAAACTGAGGGGAAAACATCTGAGGCCCCAAACAACAGGGATATCAGCAAGTCACAGGAACCCAAGCCCGTCTCCCTGCTGACATCTCAAACCACCAGTTTTATCTGGAAGATCAAGCTGAATTTTCACATGTCAGTTCTGATACAGTCTGAGATGGCAACAGTGCATAAGAGAAGCTTAAAAAAGAGATAAATTCACTTTTTAGAGAAGTCCATAGTGTTTTATATGGAAATGGAAAGTGCAACCAAGCACGATCAAGAAAATGGAAACCAGATGAAAAGAGCAAACAAATAGAGAAAGACCATTAGAATAATTACATACTCTTATTTTCTATAATTAATATATTTAAAATGCAGATTTTTCTGTCTTTAGGTATTTCCTATATAGAAATGACATATTTCTAGATACAGTTATTCAGAACACATAATTTTCTATGTGTTTACTACGGCCCAATCTTTTTTTAAGAGCAATGCTGTCCCTTTGCTCTGCTGGGCTGCAGCTGCCTTTTGAAGAAATGGAACTGGGTGTGAGAGGCAATGACACCAAAGAAAACCTACAGGAGGCTTTTGGCTCAGGCTAGAAACAACAACTGCTGCAAAATGCAATTATTTCAGAAAAAAGCTGGAGACCTCCAAGTTGTGTTGAAGAGCAACAACGCTCAGTACTGGCACAGGAGAGGAGCCAAGCCCAGGCTGAGCTCCCTGTGCTGTTCCACACACACAGGAGATGGGCTGAGTTGAGTATTTTGGGAAAACATGACTCAGCAAATAGCTGAGATAGAACTGCCCAGTAAATGGGGAAGTGTCACCATTTGAACCCCAAAAAAGAAGAGACATTATTTGACAGAAAGGCTGGAGTGCAGGGGAAATCCTCCACGTTTCCTGACAGTGGCTAGGGCTTTAGGCTGAGTTTTTTCCAGGTGGCAAACTTGGAGGGAACAGCTCCAGGTAATAATAAAATAAAAATTCCACTGAATTTCTTCACCAGTGAACATAGAGGCAATATGTGAAAGCTTAAATTTCAGGTAGCTCTCAGAAAAGGCTTTACAAATTACTCCAAATTACTCTGTCTGGTCACTGCCATTTTAGATATAATGTGAGAAAAATTAAAACTGATGCTGTGGGATTGAACAGAAACCTAACCCAGAGGCAACGAGCTGTGACAATAATTTGTGACCTCAGAAAGTTCTACTAATGAATATTAACATTCTGTTCACTGCAGTACAGCACTGGAATTGGGATGCAGTTACAGCTCAAAATAAAGCTTTACTGAAATGCATTTAGATCCCAGCCACAAATATCTCATAATGCAGTTTTAGGTTTATTCCCACATAATGACGTACCCCATGCTTTTTGCAATGTATTGTTAATATTTTTAAATACGTGAGGAATATCTGTGTTTAATATCTCAAGGTTTACCAGCAGTATTTTGTCTTTTCCTATATTTTTTTCCATAAGGATATCTGTGACCACTGATTCCAGAAGGAATGCAGTAACTGGTACAGGTTTCAGAAATGCAATGTACTGCCAATCCCAAATTCCCCATCTCGTGTTTTGTGCTGACTTTAACAATTACAAATATGTTTTCCCCATTGCTACTTTTTTCCAAGTAGAAACTTGTGTGTTTGATTTTAAAAAGAGCAAACCACAGGAGTAATTGCAAAGTTTAGGATTCCATCTTTGTCTTTGATCAAAACCAGCCAGCAACTGCACGGATTCATCAAGAGTAAAGCAATATGAAAAAATCATTCTGTTCCTGTATTTCACTGGAAGGTAAAAAATAACCACTGCTCTAATTTTCAGTATTGTCTCTTTTCATTCCAGTTCTTGAACAAAGCAGAAATAACCTCACATTCCTGAATGTGGATGTGTTTTTTTGACTCATGGAAATAATATTTTGATCAGTGTTTTAATTAAATAACAGATCCAACTTCAACATAGCCCTTCTGTAAATAAGAGAAGTAAAATATCCATAATGATATAGCTATGATGTGAGAGAAGGTTATTGAAAATAAGGATAACAGTGGAACACTTAAAGCTATAGAATGTACTCCTGGTGCCAGATGAGACATGGTAACAGGTACAGAGCTTTGTGATTCCCCCCATTACCCAAAAGGAAAGGGATATTTTGCAAGCATATAAAATGATCAGAGGTCTGCATGTGCCTTCTGCTCACCTGTGGCACCAGGAGGGAGATATCACAAAGGGTTTCAGGACAGAGACAAGAAAAGGGAAATCCTGAATATGCAGGTGGCCACTGCCCTGTGGTGCCCCTAACCAGGCTGTAACAGGCAAAGGCAGAATATTGCAGAATTAGAAAGGGAGGGTGGGGAGTATCAGTTTTCCTTCGATGCTCAAGGGAAAAGTGATAGGACAACCAGATTGTAATTATTAAAAAAAGGTATAAAGTGTGCAAAATGGAGTCAGTAGGGAAGCTGTAAACCTTGGCAGGCTGCATATTTTGAAATGGCTGGGAAAAGAACTTGTGAGGGTGAAAGGGGAGGAAAGGGAATAAAGGAATAGAAGGTAAAGCAGATCATGAGATGTGGGCAGCCAAGAGGAGCTGCCCCTGTCCTTGCTGCCTCCAGAAGCAGCAGGACAAACCCCTGTTCCAGCCCTGCCCTGCCCTGCTCCCAGCAGCAGGCTGGACCTGCCCGAGCTGCTGAGTGCACCAGCAGGTGATTCCAGCAGCAGGGCCATCCCCAGGGCTGGCTGCACTGAACACAGGATTTCCTCTGCTCTGCTAAGCCAGGCCACACCTGCCACCCACTGGCTCAGGGAAAGCTCTTCCTGCTCTTGTCCTGCTTGGCCTGGCCATTATGCAGATAGAAGATTCCATTTCTAAAAGGTATGATAGGGACTGAGTTTCATGGTCTCTGTATGCTGTGACCATAAACAGTTATTTCAACTTCTCTTTCTATACTCTGTACTCTTTATACTTTCTATTCTTAAGTTGGCTTAACGTTTTTTATTTTCAAGACATTCTCCTTCTATTCCTTCAGCCTGATGACAAAGATATTACAGTGCAGACACCTTGAAGGCTTTTGAGAAATAGAAGTTATTCCTCCTGTTTCACCATTCTCCATGAATTTAAGTGGCCTTTCAGTCAGAAGATGAAAATCTGTAAGGCCTTCTCAGCATCACAGATTCTGTGATGCTTATATGCTGTTAAGGCATATACATTAATTTGACCTCCTCTGAGTTTTAGAACAGGGGTACAGTAGTGAATGTTTTTCCTCCCTCCATTACCTCCTACAGAAAGAAGCAAAATTGATAAAAAAGGAAAATAACAGTATTATTGTACACTGACTAATAGTTCTTATTGTGAGAGGAAAAGAGAAGAATCCATGCCAGAGGCTCCAGCCTTCCACAGCCATTTCTCACATCCTATGGCTCTTGCTCAAGACACAAACCAACTGTGGCAGCTTGCTCTAAGAGACAAAATAACAAAAAGTTATTCCAAAATAATCCAAAGTTATTCTAATTATTCATCACTGCTGTTTTGTCTGCCTCTCCTCTCCTCAAAGACACAATTCCACCTTGAGGCATCATAACAGACCAGAACTTTCCCATTGCACAGCTCATTCCAGTGACAGGCCGTGGGATGGACAGGCATAACACGACTTGCAGATGAAGCAGAGATTGGCAGCTTGCTCTGCGTTCTTGGACAAACTATTCCCATAAAAACAGGCAATATTAGACCCCTGAGGGCACAGCAGTGTTTGCACTCACACAGAAACTACCTGGACTGTGTATGTCTGAAATAATTTGCCATCCTAGTCTGAACTTTTAGCAGAATACATTGTGTTTTTTCTTTCATTCTTATGACAGGCAAGTTTACCTGGAGAATTTTAATGTAAATAACAATATTAAAGCAAATCCAATGAGTAACCTTACACAGATTTAAATCTTATTGAAAAGCAGCAGATGATGTCCATTCCCAAACAGGTTTTTTTCCAATTAAAAATCCTAAACTTTCTTGATAGCAGGCAGCCACAGGTCACTCCTTAACAGCTCCACAACCACAAAACAGAATCATAATTTTCAAGTGTTACTGCTCATTGCAGGAAGGTGCAATGCCATTTGCATGAAGAGGGACCTGTGTCTTTGCAGGTCCCTCAGGTTGTCTTTACTTCTTCCTTAATAAAAGTTGAGAAGACAAGCAAGGGCCTCACAGACATACGGTGAAAATCCTAAATCCTCTGAACTGCCTGAAGGATCTCTTAAGGTGTGTCTGAATCTCCACCTCACTAAGGAAGACAGGCTGAGAGCTTGGGGCCATTCAGCCTAGAGAAGAAAAGGCTTTGGGGACACCCCAGAGTCCCTTCCAGTGCCTCAAGGGGCTCCTGGAGAGCTAGAGAGGGACTTGGGGCAAGGGCCTGGAGCGACAGGACAAGGGGGAAAGGCCTTAGGATGAAGGAGGGCAGGGTTAGATGAGATTGGGCAGGAATTGTTCCCTGTGAGGGCGGGCAGGCCCTGGCACAGGGTGCCCAGAGCAGCTGTGGCTGCCCCTGGATCCCTGGAAGTGCCCAGGGCTAGGTTGGACAGCTTGGAGCAGCCTGGGACAGTGGGAGGTGCCCCTGACCAGAAGAGAGGGCTGGAATGGGATGAACTTTAAAGTTCCTTCCATCCAGATTTTTACTCCATTTGTTAGGTGACTGTCTCCATTCCTTTCAAACAGCTCCAGGTAAATTACCAGAGTTTAATATTTTTTTCTTTTGGCTTTACAAAGCAGAGAACAGTAGGAACTGAATGCCTATTTCAAGGGACAATATATTCCTCCCAGTATCCTTCCACCACACACCAGTTAACAATTATGGTTAACTCAATGGTTACACCATTCCATGACTATCTGTCTAAATATTCCTCAGAGTGTGAGTTCAAGCAAACAACAGATTTTTAATGCCAGCAGAGCTCAGACAGCTCGGTGTCCCAGGTGAATTTGTCATTCTGAAGCTCAGCAGAGCCATCCCACCACCGAGCCGGACACTCGCAGCGATCTGGGGATGCAGGAAAAGGCTCTGCTGGCACGCACAGGACTTGTGGTAATGTACCCTTAATTCCCTCCCTTCTCCTCCCTGGATCAACTTCCCTGCAGCTTCTGCAGAGCTGAGCTTCAGGATCATGTTTCAGGATGTAATTAGCCTTACAAAGAGAAAAAAATGAAGGGAAAGCGCTTTGGTCGTTTTATTTTCCATGCATAAGCTACAACTTGCAGTGAAATCATTGCTGTAAATGGACAAAAGAAAAACTTTCCATGCTAAAACTTCAACAAAAAGGCTTGCTGCTTCTAGATGAGAGGCTTTAGATGCAGGAGGGGATTAGGAAAACATGAATTGTAAAAAAATAAGTTCTGATTTTAATAAATGTCTTTATGTTAAGGCTACATCTGCCAAAGTGCACTAGATGTAATTATTTTACATAAACATACGTTAAAGTCGTGCTGCCTGGATACTAAACTTCTAAATACATAACCCAGCACTGAATAAAATACACATTTTTTTGTTTCTTGTGAAAACACTCCATTTCCTTGTTCCTTATGTGCAAGCACTGGAGAAGGATTTCCAGCTGTGCCTTGTCAGCCTCGGGACCGAGGGCATTGTGCTGCTCCTCATTTGCCCGAGTGAGGTTCCAGCACTCGGAGCTGCAGCTCTGCACACACAGCTCAGCCCTGCTCCCCAGGGGAAGGAGCTATTTCAGACTTAACTAAGGAACCATCTCACATGTTTCAACAATCCCTACAGTTTCTCTGTTTGTTTTAAAGATATCACTGAGATTTTGTTTCATTTGCAACGGGAGACTAAATGACAGCAAGCAGAATCTGCTGTTAGGTTAGATTACAAGGTAAAATGTTTTACATTTTAACTTACTGCTTAAAGCATGGTGTTGAATGGCTTAAACTTCATGTTAACTTTGTAAGTTTGTAATATTTGAAATGAAATGATGTGGGCTGTGTTTAGCAATACTGAACAGAAATGCTTTTCTAGATAAAGTGTGCAATACCCGTCGAGCTGCTTTTTGTTCTGTCTGAATGTTTGCCACGCACATCCAGCTTAAAGTAACGGAAAGTGCAACTGCTCTGGCTGCTATGGATAAATGTAACTCATTTCTGTGCAATGCATTTAAAAAAGAGTAAGAGAAAAATCTTGGTAAAGCACTTTAACCCCTGTGTGTCATGAGAAATCATGCTGACATCTTAGAAATGTGTTTGAATCTTGACTGAATGGATAAAGATCGATTCTTTAATAAATTCTGATACTCTAAAGGGTCTCTCCTTAAAAATTAACTATTTCCATTAACATAATAACAAACTGACAGGTACTGAAGACAAAGGTACAAATTACTGAACACATTACAAAGTAAAAGTAAAGGTAATAAAGATGTTTTCACATATTATGCCTGATCTAAATATTTATGGGTAAAATAAAAAAAGTATAGCAATGCAGCCACGTTGAGACTATCTGGCAACACAAGTGGTTAATAATTTCATTACACTGGCTGTCTATAATTTTATTTTACTATGCAAATGATTTATTATAAAAGTCATAAATTGAATAGGCTGGATTTTCCCCAAATTAAAAGCTGGCTGGCCCTATACAAAATACAACCTCCTGAGATATAATCTGAGGATCCCAGACATGGGCAGGAAAGGCCCAAAGCACCCAAGGCCTTTCACAATTTGGGCCATAAAATGTGAGGCAGCCCTTGTTAACTAAGCCAGGGAAAGGAAGTCAGTAGCCCAGTGTTTTGCAAAGAACACCATTTGGTTGAAGGAAGCAATATTAAGTGCTGAAGAGTTAAATTGGTGTAAAAAAAAAAATAGCATATAAATTCACATATATGAACAGGATTAGTTTATAAAGACATTTTTTGGGGGTGTGGGGTGTTTTCTGTTGTTTTGTCCTGATTGTTAAAAATGTGTATTTGTAAAGTATTTTATGAAACCAATTTTCACTTTAAAATAATTTGATTTACTATGGAATTTTACTCTTTAAGTTCCTAGCAAAACATCTTTTGTACAGCTAATGTAATATATTCACCCTATGTTATTCCTGACTTTTAAAATAGATGGAGAATGATAAAGTATTTCAGTCATGCCACTATGTGCCTCTGGTCACAGGAAGAAATGGTTAAATGTTAAAAAAGCCCAATAATGTAGCAGCATTGTAACTGCACAGCTATGGTGTTATTATAGAGCATCCCAGCAGAACGGGCCCATAATTAGGATGTCAGAAACCTGACAGAATGAACACACATGGTCAAGCCTTTCCTCTGTGCATCCAGTGTTCCCTGAGGGCTCTCAGTGCGTTTCAGCCCAGCCTGTGGAACAGAAGTTTCCTGTGTAATTTCACAGCCACTCATTACCACACAAGGCAGACACCGAAGGCTTTGGCTCATTTGTCCTGAGGCACTCAAATGAGCACTTTCTCAACAAGAAGAGGCATTTTCAGTGCAGAGGGCAAGCTTCTGCATCTGAGATGTTAACTAACAGTAATTGCTGTGAATAAAAAGCTATGGAGTCTGCACAGTGTTTTGGAATAAGTGATTTCTGAGGAGTGGAAAGCAGCAAATTTGAGTTTGGATTCATTTCAAAACCTGCCATTCCAGGAGATGTTTGTGAGGATTTGTGTGAGACATCTGCATCTCAAATTCCCTTCATATAGTAATAAAAACATTAACTTCAAATTCTGCAAACTAATACCTAAATTTGCAATAAAATTTTAAAATTAAAATAGTTGAACACAGAAAAAACAATATTAAAAAGAAGCAAAATGCATACTCCTAAGCTTATTTACTGCCAACTTCCCATTTTAAAACATGAAAATAAAAAAATATATGAGAATTATGATGTGGAAAGCATGAAAAACATGCAATTGATCACATGCCTTATGTTAAAGAACATTTAGGGAACTTGTAGCAAAAACTTGACCTGTTCTATAAATCAGAAAACACCAAGATGAACAAACTTCTTAACAAAATCTAATCCAGGCAAAACCACAGTCCAGTTCCTGAAATAATGCTGTCCAATATTTACACAATATAATTATAATAAGATTAACTCCAAAGTGAAAGATGACTTGTAAAGCCAGACTGATGAACAGTAAGAAAAAGCATTTCTTAATCCCCTCAGAGAAAAACCATGGCTATGCTCTAAGCCTTGTCTTGGCCACAAAGCCCAAGTGCTCCAGGTCCTTCACTAATTCTCACTCTCCCAAGAGCACAGAAGTCTCCTGTCTCAGTTAAAACAGGCCACGAGCCAGCAGCATTTCCTTTTTGAAAGAATTATGCAACAGAGCTCTGACAAATCATTAATGACCCTGGATGTTCAGGGTCTCATTTGCACACTGGTACAGCAATCCACTCCTGGATATCCTTCCTTGTGCATGCTCCTGAATCCTGACTGCTCTGTTTTGGAATGCCACCTATTGGTGACAGTAAATGTAATTTTTCTGTCGCAAGCATAAGAAGGCTCAACTATTTTGAATTTTTTAATAAGTAAATGCAGAACACAACCCATTCTAGATCGACCTTACCAGAGCCAACACTTAGTGAAAACATCCACTGGAAAAGCAGTTGTGGGATGTCACAAACAGCACAAACTTCCTAAAGGTCTCCTCTGCAGAAGTAAGATCCTGTTAAGAGAATGGGATGGCCAGAGATGGATGGATGGGAAAGCAACATCTCTTCATTTACAGTGAAAAAACACCTTGCACAGAAATGCCAGCCTAAAAGCATTTGGGGCAGTGTATAACAAATGAATTGGGCATTGTTGTCTTACTTTGCAAGTAAGAAGTTACAACACTCTGGGAGAAATAAAAAAAAGGAAGAGACACTTTACAGAACGCCAAGAAGTCCCTTGCTGGAAGCAGCAACAATTACTGAACTGCCAATGCCTGCTGGCACTGCAAACCTAAATTACCTCTTCAAATGCAACCCCAAACACAAACCAGCACATTGGAGGGTGACTGCTGAGAATCATTGAAATCAAACTGGTCACTGTAGCTCTCAGAGGGCAATTTCTTTCCAAGGCTGAAGCTTGGTTATATTGACATACCACGTATTGGTTCACCTGTGTGTGACTGACATGGTCTAAAAGGCTCTCCAGGCAGCTGATTTCCCTCTTTTTTCCCACTCCAGGTCACTCTGTGGGCCCCACAGACCATGCAGGCGCCATCCCTGGTCTGTTGTGTGCTGCTTGCGTGGCTGAGCAGTGATTTTGGGGTGGCTGAAGGCGGTGCTGGCAGGAGGCAGAGGAGGAGGATGCAGCACAGGGCGCTGGAGCCCCCGGGGCCTGGGATCCCCCTCATCAACATCGACGACAGCGTCATGGGCGTGTTTGACTCCCTGCTGGGGCTGGGGGAACACGAGAGCACATGCAGCATCTTACCAGGTGAGAGAGAACTGGGGGAAACAGCAAAGCCACGAAACTGCCAGGAAAGCAGGGCCAGAAAAGGCGACTCTCGGGAACAGAGCTACGTGCCAGATCAGCGAGGCCTAGAGAGATGTTAAGCAAGACAGCAGAAACATGTATGCAAAATAATGAACTATTTCATTGTTTGAGACCAGCACTGTTAGAAGTAAATGTATGTGAGCTTTTAGGAATTGGCTAAAGCATCTACCTGTGAGGCTTTTGCAAACTGGAATTAGCTGGAAAGCTTTTAAGGTGCTCTTGTAACCAGGAAATGTTTGTTGGCTGTTCTGCCGTAGCTGAAGCGACTGGACTTTGCTAAATAAGACTTGAAGTAAAAAAGTAAGAGTAAGACTTGAAAAGTAAGACTTGAAGTAAAAAACTTCAAGACAGCCATGCCAATCCTCCTGTCTCATTCGTGCTTATAAATATAAAAATATAATGGCCAATATAAAAATATATTACATAAAAATATAATAGCCATATAATATAAAATAGTTAATAAGTAACAAAGTTAAAAGGGCTCCTCTGCTCCTTGGGGGGACCCTGACTTTTCATTTCAGATATAGAAACTCATTAAAGCTTCATTTTAGCTCTGCTTCCATACATACCTGTGGCCTTCTGCAGTAATTTTGAGGTTGGCACTATGAGGCTTTTTGATTGAACCCTGCTTTGCCAGCTAACAGCAATACCTCCTGCAAGTTTTCTGCATTATTTTTTGATTATAACTAAGAAAAAATTTGTTGGAGTATTTTCATAACTTCCAACGTGTAGTAAGTTTGAAGGGCATTTTGAAGAATTTATTGCTCAGTATATCTCCAAAGTCAATTAACATTTCACTGAGGCCTCAACACCAGTGAAAGCAGCGTTAATTAAAATAGATTCAAGTTTTTATTTTTATTTTATGGGCTGCATTTTTGAAAAGCAAACTATACATGCAAACTTTCAGGAATAATTCTTGATTTTGTAAATAACTTAATAACACTTGGTAGTAGCTACAATATGGAAGTTACACTACAAAGAAGACCCTTATGATGGAAAACTGAGCTAAAAGAGAAAAAAGCCTGACTCATTCAACACAAGACCACTCTTCTGCTCCATCTATATTGAGAACTTAAATTTATTTAATAGAAGTTCAATAGTATGATTGATATAAAACTTGCCTTTTTGGTGATCCAGAGGTTTTCACATTGCTGTAGTAGGATGTATTTTATGCATACAGATATTTCCATTCCATTCCTCCATCAAGAGATCACACACTAAGTAAAATCTTCATATGTAGTTTAATGAATTTTACGGGGAAAAAAAAAAAA